>JAMWET010007565.1:0-25000 GCA_024036415.1 Prochilodus magdalenae
CTTTCCCCGAGGAACCTGTTAGCACTGTGGCTGTAAGTTCTAACATCTACACCCAACTACAATTAGGGCTCATTTTAAAGGTTCCCCTATAGTAACGACTGAAAACCTGTATCTATATAAAAACATTTATTATCATAAATAACATGTAAATAATAATAGTAAGTAATAATAATAATATGAGGTCAGTTACACAGACCCGATACAGTGCAGCGCGGAACCTTACCTCAAACACTGTGGTTCCCTCCGGCTTAATACAAATCCTGCACTTCCAAAAAGAATTTGAAACGGGCAGATTCCCCAAATCACCTCAAACCTGTTTATCAGAACCAGACCTCACAACCACCGAATCCGGAGCTCACTGCAGAACAACAATGGTGGACTATGTGGAGAAACTCCAGCGTTCCATGCCTGGGAAGGGGGTTGTCGGCACTTTGTTTTCCATTCTCTTCCAAGTATCCCACCTGTCAGCGGTACATAGTGCAACCAGAGATTCCCACACAGGAGAACAGTAACTTCAGCTCCCAACAATCTTTTAACAGATCCCGAACACCTTTTAATCCTGCAGTCTTCACATTCCACTCCGTGTGGCACAGATTCCCAAACCCGTCTCTGGACAATATGGGAGCAGCTCCGCTCAGCCGTCTGACCCTTGAAGAGACTGAAGAGAGGAGCAGCTCACCTTTATTAGCACCACCACCAAACAGCAGCCTGTAAGTAGTCTGTAACTGTGGGGTCTCTGGAATGCTTCTAGAGCTTCCGGATCTGAACTACACCACAGAGAATCACCACATCCAGCACAGTCCAGAGGGGTCCTAAGGTCACCGTGGATTCTCCACATCAACCACTCCTACAGTTGTTTTAACAGGACCTGCCTAACGACACGGAGCCAGGCTGGGTAAACACTGCCCCCTGCTGGTCATCAGGCCACTCGCTATGCTCCTTAATATACCCATGTCACTTCCAGAAACTACTGCATCATGGATAAGAAGGAAATGCACTGATCCACCACATGTGGGATGGGGGCGGAGGCTGTTTGTCCACGGTTACTCACTTGGGCGATTGGAAACTCCCACATGTAGCCCCACCCCTCCGTGCAGTGCTGGCAAACACTGCGTGGCCACTTTATTGCTGGAGTTCTGATGCCCATGCAGAGGATGGGAGAGGAGAAGGAAAATGGCAAGTGACCCTCCAAAGAGAATATGCAAGAAAGGAGAATAGTGAACAGGAGAAGAGAGAAACGAAAGTAAATGGAAGAGTAAGTGTGTATGAGAGTGAAAGGAACATGCTTGGTCCTCAGTGTTTTGTGGATACAGAACCTGTACACGCGAGCACGGAGCTGGCTCACAATCCTTTTCATTATCCATTCCGTACATTCTAAATCCCACCGCTCTCACGAACGTCTGTCACTCTCACTCTGTGTTCCTCAGTGTGTAAAGGGGGCCGGATAGAAAGTTGAACGTAGGTGGAGCAGAAAAGTGGAGTCCTCACCAGTATTTTGCCATGTATGCTGTTCCTGAGTCCAGCTTCCTCTCCTTGTGGAGTCTGAATGGCAGTTAATCAATAAATCGCTCGAACCCACACAAATCTCCTGTCTTCAGCTCAGCCACCTTTGTGTTTGACCGTCCTACAGAGAGAGAGAGAGAGAGAGTGTAGAAGGAGAGAGAGAGAGAGAGAGAGAGAGAGAGAGACAGTGAAGTCTCTCTCAAGTGACGTGAAGTCTCAATTTACAGTGCAGTTGGATGAGGACTGAGGAGGACCATCACTTGGGGGGTTAAAGGTATGGACTTTTGGCTACAGCAGGTGGCGGCTACGTTCAGCACTAGTAAGTGATTCCGAGCCCGTTTCTTGTTCATTTCCTTAAACATGATCTGTATCCAACATCAGTCTGGCATGCTTTGCGTGGCCAGAGGTGAATAAAATCATCAGCTCCGCTCCAGGGTTCCGAAGCTCCAATGATTGACGTAAAAGTGGCATGAACCTCCGATCTGGCTGTTTCAGAACTGACAGTCTAATGAGTGTCGGATTTCAGAACCACGTAATGAAAGTGGTCCAAATCGAAGATTCAACACTTCCACACAGGTAACACGCCTGTGTCGCATATCCAGATCGGATCTGGGCGCGCTTTTTTACCTGCTGGGGTTCGCAGCCTTGGTTTAGCTCCTACCTGCAGGTCAGCGATGGTCTTGCCGAACGCCTTCCTCTGCCTCACGTAGCTCCGCGTCTCCTCAAACATGGAACTCACAGCTGGCAATGGCCATCACCGTCTACAATCACAGCGCATCCTGAGAGAGAGAGAGAGAGAGAGAGAGATGAGAGAGAGAGCGAGCGTCGCGACAGAGGAGCGAGCGCGAGACAAAGAGACGAGAGATTATTGGGTTGGTGACCTGTGCTAGCCCTGCAGGTAATCTGCCCTTACCCTGTGAGGAAGCTCATTCCCCTGAGATAGTAGAACCCTTTATTACTTCTCCAAGAAGAGCATCAGCCGGAAGACCGGACATCCCTCAAAAAAAACCAGCTCCCCGCTGTGTCCTGAGGATAAACCACAGAGAGGAGACATGAAGGAGTGAATTCTGAATGACCTGCTGAATCTCGTACAGTTCTACTACTGCAGCTGGGAACTCAACAGAGCAAACCTTCAGGGAAGTAACGGGAAAATCATATATACACTCCCACACACTGACACTCTCTCTCACACACACACACATTCACAGAACACTATGACCTACAGTCAGGTCCCGCCCACCAGACACTAAAGCAGGTGAGCCCTGAAGACCCATGTCCAGAGTCCTGCTGGCTTCCCTGATCATCCTCCACGATCAAGCAGTAGACATGATGGTGGAGCCGTGACCCGTTACCCATTTCATCTGTCTTACTAGTAACGCCGCAAACACCTGCGGGGTTGTGCCACTGCGCATGAATGCACAAGAACACGGATGGCAGACGAGTCTTGAAGCGATTTATTCTCCAGCCACAGGAATGTTGGTGGATCTTGGAAGTTCCAGTCTATAAAAGCAGAGTCCTGGCCTTTAACACGCTGGAACATGCTGCTGTGCAAGAGTCCCCCTAATCTCCAGCTCTGAGATCTAATCACTGAACGGTCCCTGTTTATAGTAATCGATTCTATACCTGCCAGAGACGACGCAGGAGTGTGGATGCGCGTGTGTGTCTGCCCACCTGAGCTTTGAGGGCCGAGCTTGTCCAGCTGTAGTACGACCCTTCTGGAAGCCCCTTGGTGGCCATTCTCCACCAGAAAACAGACTGAAGACCGTGAGCCGCCGTCTTCCGCTTCATGATTCGTTCACGGCAACCACCAGCACCAGATCGCTCATCCAGCCGTACTGCGGGATAAAGACCTGAGAGAGACAAGAGGAACCAGAGAGAGAGAGAGAGAGAGAGAGAGAGAGAGAGAGGAGAGAGACAAAGACAAAGACAGAGATAGACACAGAGAGAGAAGTCAAAGAAAAGATCACTGCTGTTTACAGTCTGAATTAGGGCAAACACGAAACCAGCCTAAATCAACAACCTGAATACACATATAAACAAATAAACAAATAAATACATTTAAATATATAAACATATAAAACATATTAAATAAACAAACATATAAATATATAAACATAATTAATCTGAACTACTTCTTCATCAAGCTGATTTTATTATTGTGTCCATATCTTCCAGAAGACAGATTCCTGCCTGTGCTGGAGCCCAGAACAGCCTTTAGGGGCGCTGCAGAACAACATGAACCACGTTATCACTGTTCTACAGAAGTCACCTTATTTCCATTTGAGAATCCAGTCGCTGCCGTCCCTTCCCGAGCGTAAGTCCCTCACTCCCTGAAGGTCACTTTAACAGAGATCTCAGATCAGCCACCACCATCATCATTTCATCATCTGAAACCCGTACCATCATCATCATCATCAAAACCCATTACCATCATCTCATCATCATCATCATCATCATCATCAAACCCAGTACCATCATCATCATCATCATCATCATCATCATCAAACCCAGTACCATCATCATCATCATCATCATCATCAAACCCAGTACCATCATCATCATCATCATCATCATCATCATCAAACCCAGTACCATCATCATCATTATCATCATCATTAAACCCAGTACCATCATCATCATCAAAGTACCATCATCATCATCATCATCATCATCATCATCATCATCAAACCCAGTACCACCATCATCATCATCATCATCATCATCATCATCAAACCCAGTACCATCATCATCATCATCATCAAACCCAGTACCATCATCATCATCATCATCAAACCCAGTACCACCATCATCATCATCATCATCATCATCATCAAACCCAGTACCATCATCATCAAACCCAGTACCATCATCATCATCATCATCATCATCAAACCCATTACCATCATCATCATCATCAAACCCAGTACCATCATCATCATCATCATCATCAAACCCAGTACCATCATCATCATCATCAAGCCCAGTACCACCATCATCATCATCATCATCATCAAATCCAGTACCACCATCATCAAGCCCAGTACCATCTTCATCATCATCATCATCACCAAACCCAGTACTATCATCATCATCATCATCATCATCAAACCCAGTACCATCATCATCATCATCATCATCAAACCCAGTACCATCATCATCAAGCCCAGTACCATCTTCATCATCATCAAACCCAGTACCACCATCATCATCATCATCATCATCATCAAATCCAGTACCACCATCATCAAGCCCAGTACCATCTTCATCATCATCATCATCACCAAACCCAGTACTATCATCATCATCATCATCATCATCAAACCCAGTACCATCATCATCATCATCATCATCAAACCCAGTACCATCATCATCAAGCCCAGTACCATCATCATCATCATCAAACCCAGTACCACGATCATCATCATCATCATCATCATCAAACCCAGTACCATCATCATCATCATCATCATCATCATCATCAAACCCAGTACCATAATCATCATCATCATCATCATCAAACCCAGTACCACGATCATCATCATCATCATCATCAAACCCAGTACCATCATCATCATCATCAAGCCCAGTACCATCATCATCATCATCATCATCATCAAACCCAATACCATCATCATCATCATCATCAAACCCAGTACCATCATCATCAAGCCCAGTACCACCATCATCATCATCATCATCATCATCAAACCCAGTACCACCATCATCATCATCATCATCATCATACCCAGCACCACCATCATCATCATCATCATCATCAAACCCAGTACCATCATCATCATCATCATACCCAGTACCACCATCATCATCATCATCATACCCAGTACCACCATCATCATTATCATCAAACCCAGTACCATCATCATCAAGCCCAGTACCATCATCATCATCATCATCAAACCCAGTACCACCATCATCAAACCCAGTCCCATCATCATCATCATCAAACCCAGTACCACGATCATCATCATCATCATCATCATCATCATCAAACCCAGTACCATCATCATCAAACCCAGTACCACCATCATCATCATCATCATCATCAAACCCAGTATCATCATCATCATCATCATCATCAAACCCAGTACCATCATCATCATCATCATCATCAAACCCAGTCCCATCATCATCATCATCAAATCATCATCATCATCATCATCATCAAACCCAGTACCACCATCATCAAACCCAGTACCACCATCATCATCATCAAGCCCAGTACCATCATCATCATCATCATCATCATCAAACCCAATACCATCATCATCATCATCATCAAACCCAGTACCATCATCATCAAGCCCAGTACCACCATCATCATCATCATCATCATCATCAAACCCAGTACCACCATCATCATCATCATCATCATCATCATACCCAGCACCACCATCATCATCATCATCATCATCAAACCCAGTACCATCATCATCATCATCATACCCAGTACCACCATCATCATCATCATCATACCCAGTACCACCATCATCATTATCATCAAACCCAGTACCATCATCATCAAGCCCAGTACCATCATCATCATCATCATCAAACCCAGTACCACCATCATCAAACCCAGTCCCATCATCATCATCATCAAACCCAGTACCACGATCATCATCATCATCATCATCATCAAACCCAGTACCATCATCATCAAACCCAGTACCACCATCATCATCATCATCATCATCAAACCCAGTATCATCATCATCATCATCATCAAACCCAGTACCATCATCATCATCATCATCATCAAACCCAGTCCCATCATCATCATCATCAAATCATCATCATCATCATCATCAAACCCAGTACCATCATGATGATGGTACTGGGTTTGATGATGATGATGATGATGATCATCATCATCATCATCATCATCAAACCCAGTACCACCATCATCAAACCCAGTACCACCATCATCATCATCATCATCATCAAACCCAGTACCATCATCATCATCATCATCATCAAACCCAGTACCATCATCATCATCAAACCCAGTACCACCATCATCATCATCAAACCCAGTACCACCACCATCATCAGACCCAGTAAAATTATCAAACATCTAAACTAACCTGCAGGTAAGCAGTACACCTTAGTTCTACTACAGGGTTCTCTACAACTGACCTGCTATACCTGTCAGTATGTCCCGCAGTAGCTAGCAGTGTTAGCAACAATGCTAACTTAGCAAACTGGTAACCGTTGCCATGTGGATGCTCACCTGCCAGCTCCAGGCTCCGTCATGGCGATGGCTCCGATACATTTCCCGGCGGTCATCTGCGGTAAATAACGTTCCATCTGAGCCTGAGAACCGTAATGACCGATATACGGCATCACGATCTCAGAGTGCAGGCAGAAACCGGGACCGGTGCAGTTACAGTACATTCTAGAACACAGACAAGCATTACACTGCGCTCTAGAACATCACAAATCCTTTTACAAAACTTTGTTAAAAAATAACAATCTAGAACCCATACACAGCTACTTGCGCCAACAAGTTCTAGAGTACTGACATAAAGAGCCATCATAGGACATTCTAGATAACACACAATGATCTAGATTCGGAACACTGCAGAGCACATACAGGTATCAGAGGGAGAGAGGAGGGACGAGGGACGACGGGTGAGACAGCCACAGGTGAGAACAGTAAACATCAGACAGTGAAGGTGAGTTGTACTCACTGTTCCTCCCACACGATGGCAGCAGAGAGCAGGTCTCCCCCGACCCCGCCCTGTTCAGCAGGAGTATACACACCCAGCAGCCCCTGAGACCCCGCCTTCTCCCACACCTCCCGACTCACCTGGCCGGCCTTCTCCCACCTGTCCACACACAAAACACAGCATCACCGCGTGTGTCTGGATCAGGAGCGGTGTTCTCCATCAGACCGCCGAACAGGTGCACTCACTCCGCATGGTGAGGAACCACCTCCTCCCTGAAGAACCGCCGGACGTTCTCCCTGAACAGGTCATGCTCCTCAGAGAAGATCCGCCGCGTTCCGATGTCCAGCATTGTCCGAGCCATGGACGTCTCTGGACGGAAGGGAGCGCCACTGTCCCCCTGCACGGACTGGGAGTGCTGCATCCTGGGAAATGAAGTCAGGAGGTACAGCGGCGTTCAGCGCTTCACTAACACTGTTACACTGAACAATGAAAAGTCTACAGTCTCATATCTGGTGAAGTGACGTGGTCTTTAAGGGCACTCCCTCACACAACTCCGTAACCATGGAAACGGGGAGGTTTCTAATGATCCGCCTTCAGATTTCAGAATTCTTTGGGTTGATGGGGACTGACCGATTGATCAGATGAATCGTTGACTAAGACACCATCTGTCCTAAACTGATTGTTATTAATCATCAACTTTAAAAACTTAAACTTCTTTTAGCAGAAATAAAAAATAAAATTATTTATTTATTTGTTTATTAATTAATTATTTTTTATCTGTTTTAAATGGAATTCTACATCATGAAACAGTTAAAAAGGTGCCACAGAATGGAAAGCTGCATTTACAGCAGTCGGGTTTCCATCTAAACATTTCACAAAATTTCAGCTAAAAAAAAAAAATTCTAATTTTTTCAATGAATTTGTTTTTTCCAGGCACTACTGTAGAGTGAAGAAACTTTAGATGACGGAGAAGTCATGATAAGGAGCTGGACTAAAAACAAAGATAGAGAGATTTCCACCCTACATAGAATCGCCTTTAGTCTATGTACTCTTTTTGCAAAATTTGAGAATTTGAAATTTCAGGAATTTCTTTTCAATTGGTTTTTCCAAATTTTCAAAATTTGCACAATGTTAGTGGATGGAAAACTTCAGTCAGAGCTGAATAAAGAGAGTACAGAACCGGCGTATCGTGAACCTCAAACACTAGAGGGTTTTCTATTAAATCATTTTTTGAAACATTTTTAAAAATTCCACAAATAGAAAAGCACAAAAATCTAAAACACTAAAATTTAGCAAAAATTTTTTTTTTTACACCAGGTCAAAATGAAGGAGCAAGAATATCGCTGAAGTAGATAGTTACGTTACAGGCTTCAGGTGCCAGAATGTAGCTGCTGCACCATTTAAGGTGGAACGAAGAATTCCAAATGAAAACCTTGAAGGGCAGCCTGGTGCATCTGAATGTAACCTCTGCACCATTTAAGGTGGAGGGGAAAAATTCGAACGAAAAGCTGACAGGCAGTCTGCACCATTTAAGGTGGAGGGGAGAAATTCGAACGAGAAGCTGACAGGCAGTCCATACCATTTAAGGTGGAGGGGAGAAATTCGAACGAGAAGCTGACAGGCAGTCTATACCATTTAAGGTGGAGGGGAGAAATTCGAACGAGAAGCTGAGAGGTAGTCTGCACCTTTTAAGGTGGTAAGGATCAATTCTGGAGGATAAAAGCTGGAGAATATGAAACCGAACTTCCGCCTGATTGATTAGGTAATATGTATAGGAGAAGGCATATGTATACGTGTCTGCTGCTATGGCCGAACGGAGCACACCTGTTCGGTTCTGTTGCTGTGTTCCAGTGACCTTTGCCCCAGTAACCTCCAACACCACTGCCAGTAGAACTGTGTACGTGACCGACCCAGCGTGTGGGTGATACGGGTCAGTACCGGTCAGAATAAAGTTCTAACACCCGACCAGGACATCGGACTTAAACCCAGTCCAACGTACCTGCTGCACACAGCGGCGTGCTTCCCCCACACAGACACAGCTCTGCTGGGGGACAGCAGAGACTTCACCACTCTGGACGGAAACATGGCGGAGAGACCGGAGAACAGGACACCACACTGCAGAACCCACCGAGGAACCCGTCTGTTTGTATCTAGAACTCTGTACTGACACTCCGACTGAAGTGAAACTCCACAGGGTTTAGTTTCCACCAATACTAAGACAGGACACGCCCCCTCCGTACGCTACTGTGTGTCAAAATAAAAGTCCCCATTCGAAAGAACAAAAACAAAATGAAACAAAAAAAAAAAAAACAGAGAGAGAGAGACAGTAAGAAAGAGGAGCGAGGGTAAGAAAGAGAAAGGTAGAGAGAGGAAATAGAGCGAGGGGGAAGGAGAGAGATAGATACATAGAGGGAGAGGAGAAAGAATGGAATAGAGAAAGAGAGGAACGAGAGAGACAGAGAGAGAGAAAGAGAGAGGGAGATGGTGAGAGACAGAGAGAGAGAGTTTAACTTTAACCCCCCTTTATTACATCACCATTAGATTAGACATTCACCTGTTAAATAACAGAGTCCAGGAGGTGACTTTTAAACAACAAAACAAAAATAAATCAGAAACCAGCAGTAACACACACACACACACACACTCACATACACACAGACACACACTCACACACACACACACATATATACACAGACACACACACACACACACACACACACACTCACATACACACACTCACACACACACACTCACATACACACAGACACACACTCACACACACACACACACACACACATATACACCCCCACACACACTCAGACACACACACACACACACACACACACAGACACACACACACACACACACACACATACACACACAGACACACCCACACACAAACACACACACACACTCACACACAGATACACACACACCCACACACACACTCACACTCAGACACACACACACACACAGACACACACACACACACAGACACACAGACACACCCACACACAAACACACCCACACACACGCACACACATACACACACCCACACACACACACACAGAGAGAGAGACAGAGAGGGCTTCAGTAGGTGGTCAGCTCTCGCTTGATGGTGGGCATTCAGCTGGTAGACAGCTTTCGTTTGGTGGTGGGCCTTCAGTTGGTGGACAGCTTTCGCTCAGTGGTAGGGCTTCAGTTGGTGGACAGCTTTCGTTTGGTGGTGGGCCTTCAGTTGGTGGACAGCTTTCGCTCAGTGGTAGGGCTTCAGTTGGTGGACAGCTTTCGTTTGGTGGTGGGCCTTCAGTTGGTAGACAGCTTTCGTTCGGTGGTGGGCCTTCAGTTGGTAGACAGCTTTCGTTTGGTGGTAGGTTTTTCAGTTGGTAGACAGCTTTCGTTTGGTGGTAGGTTTTTCAGTTGGTAGACAGCTTTCGTTTGGTGGTGGGCCTTCAGTTGGTGGACTGCTTTCGTTTGGTGGTAGGTTTTTCAGTTGGTGGACTGCCGTTGCCTGGTAGTGGGCCTTCAGGAGCCTTGTGTAACTATGGTTCATGGGTTCTTTAATAGAATAGAACCATGAATACCCAGGCAAGCTTGAATAGTTCTTTGCATTGGGAAATAGTTCTACATAGAACAATGAACACCAAAAGAACCACATGTACACACATGAACAAAATTGTTGGAACCCCTCGGAAAAGAAAACACAATGGTAACAGAAATAACTTTAATCTGACAAAAGTAATAATAAATAAAAAGAAAAACTTCTAAAGAGATTAAAGGTAAGCTTCAAGCTCAAGGACCATCAGTGTCAGATCGCACCATCCGTCCATGTCTGAGCCAAAGTGGACTTAATGGGAGACGACCAAGGAGGACACCATTATTAAAAAAGCCAGACTGGAATTTGCCAAACTACATGTTGACAAGCCACAAAGCTTCTGGGAGAATGTCCTATGGACAGATGAGACAAAAATGGAACTTTTTGGCAAGGCACATCAGCTCTATGTTCACAGACGGAAAAATGAAGCACATCAGGAATAGAACACGGTCCCTAATGTGGAACATGGAGGAGGCTCTGTTATTTTCTGGAGCTGTCCCTACTGTGGAACATGGAGGAGGCACTGTTATGTTCTGGAGCTGTCCCTACTGTGGAACATGGAGGAGGCACTGTTATGTTCTGGAGCTGTCCCTACTGTGGAACATGGAGGAGGCACTGTTATGTTCTGGAGCTGTCCCTACTGTGGAACATGGAGGAGGCTCTGTTATCTCCTGGGGCTGCTTTGCTGCATCTGGCACAGGGTGTCTTGAATCTGTGCAGGGTATAATGAAATCTCAAGACTATCGAGGAATTCTAGAGAGGAATGTGCTGCCCAGGGTCAGAAAGCTTGGTCTCAGTCGCAGGTCATGGGTCTTGCTGCAGGATAATGACCCAAAACACACATCTAAAACACCCCAGAATGGCTAAGAGGAGAACACTGGACTGTTCTGAAGTGGCCTCTATGAGCACTGACCTAAATCCTACTGAGCATCTTTGGAAGGACCTGAAACCTGCCGTCTGGATAAGGCACCCTTCAAACCTGAGACAGCTGGAGCAGTTTGCTCATGAGTGGGCCAAAATACCTGCTGAGAGGTGCAGAGGTCTCACTGACAGATACAGGAATCGTTTGATTGCAGTGACTGCCTCAAAAGGTTGTGCAACAAAATATTAAGTTCAGGGTACCATCATTTCTGTCCAGGCCAGTTTCAGGAGTTTATTTTTTTAAATAATTCTGTTGAAGCATGGTTGAATAGCAATGTCTGACTTTCATTTGTTCATTTTCATAGAATTTTTATTTATTATTACTTTTGTCAGATTAAAGTTATTTTTGTTTCATTAACCGAGGGGTACCAACAATTTTGTCCACGAGTGTACGCTTTAATGGTTCTTTGGATGGGAAAATGCTTTCCAGCAGATCCATGAATCAAGAGGCTTTCTTTCTGCATAGAAGAATATATATTGAACACTTGAGGACAAATAGTGCAGTGAGTGATAAACAGAGGAGGGGTGGAATGGAACGCTGGAACAGTATACAGTGCTCTATTGGAGTCTGTGCCAGTGAAGTGTCGAGGTAGTGTTCAGTTCACTTCTACTGAGCACAGTGTTCTATAAGAGTCCTTGACAGTGTGTGTGGTTGTGTGTTTGGAAGTGTTAAGTTCCTGTATGATTCTGGGGTAAAAACTGTTTTTGAGTCTGTTTGTCTGGGACGTGATGGACCTACAGCGTTTACCAGAGATACAGTACGTCAGAACACTCTCGATGGCGGAGCGGTAGTAGGACACCAGCAGCTTCTTCTGAAGGTTGTTTTTCCTGAGGATTCTCAGGAAGTAGAGCCTCTGTTGTGCCTTCTTGACCAAAGCCATGGTGTTGGTGGTCCAGGAGAGATCTTCAGAGATGAGTGTGTCCAGAAATCTGAAGGACAAGACTCTTTGAACACCATCCCCACTGATGTACAGTGGTGCTGGTACTGCACCTCTCTGCCGAATCTATAATGAGTTCTTTTGTTTTCGAGGAGTTCAGGGTGAGGCTACTCCCTGAACACCACTCAGTCAGTCCTTGGACTTCATCCCTGTAGGCGGTCTCATCTCCTCCAGAGATAAGTCCAACCATTGTCGTGTCATCTGCGAACCTTACTATGGTGTTGGAGGAGTGAGTGGGGACACAGTCATAGGTGTAAAGAGAATACAATAGCGGACTAAGCACACACTCTTGGGGTGCTCCGGTGTTGGGTTTAAGGGTGGAGGAATGATGAAGACCCAACCTAACAGACTGGTTGCGGTCTGTCAGAAAGTCTTCGATCCAGAGGCAGGTGGGTTGTGAGAGTCCTAGCTCTGTAAGTTTGGTCACCAGTCTGTGGGGATGACTGTGTTAAACGCTGAGCTGAAGTCCACGAAGAGCATCCTCACATAGCTCCCCTGGTGCTCCAGGTGTGTGAGTGCTGTGTGGTGATGGCATCTTCTGTTTGCTTTGTAGGCAAACTGGTGTGAGTCAAAAGTGGGCGGTAGGACGGCCCATTATGATCAGTGTGAGTGCGACCTGACGGTAGGGGGTGTTCTTTTTTGGCAGAGGAATGATGGCGGCAGACTTCTGACAAGGTGGGATGATGGATTTGGACAGGGACAAGGTTGAAGATTTTTGTAATGACCACAGAGAGCTGGTCTGAACATACCTTCAGCATCCTTCCTGTCACACCATCAGGGCCTGCAGTTTTTCTGGGGTTCCCTGCCCTGAGCACACGTCTCATGCTCCTGCACAGTAAGGATGGTGTTGTTGGAGACTGGTGGAGGTCTTGTGTCTGTCTCCACTGCGGTTCTGCCAGTGAGGCGTCACCCTTGACTGTTGTGCAGCTTTTGGTCTTGTGGTTGGTGAGGTGCTGAATGCCCCGCCACACCTGCCGTGGGTCATTGTTGCCGAAACGATCCTCAGTTCTCCTCTTAGCCTCCTTGATACCTCTATCCAGGTTGGTTCTAGCTGCGCTGTAGAGGGCTCTGTCACCAGACCTGAAGGCGGTGTTCCGCTCATTGAGGAGAATTCGGACCTCCTTTGTCATCCAGGGTTTTTGGTTTTTGTCCACTGTAACATTATCCACATCGTTTTTGATGTAGTAGAGTACAGTTGATGTGTACTCCTCCAGATCCTGATCCTCAAACACATCCCAGGTGGTCCTTTCGAAGCAGTCCTGCAGCTGTGAGGAAGCTCCTTCAGGCCATGTCTTGATAGTCTTTGTGGTGGGTTGAGATTTCTTTATAGGGTGGGTGTATGCAGGAGTAAGAAATAAAGAACAGTGATCTGATTGGCCCAGGTGTGGTAATAATTTAGTTTTATAGCTGTTCTTAATGTTTGCATAGACCTTGTCTAATGTATTTCTCCCCCTGGTGGCACATTTTATGTTGTTGGAATTTCGGGAGAACTGTCTTCAGATCAGCATGACTGAAGTCGCCAGCTATTATGTGAACTGCTTCAGGATGGCTGTTCTGTGGTGAGTTAATAGCATTGAGCAGATAGCTTAGCGCTATGCTAGCGTTAGCACCCGGTGGAACGTAAACAGCTGTTACCATGACAACGGTAAACTCTCGCGGAAAATAAAAAGGTCTGCATTTCACTGTCAGATACTCTAAATCAGAGGAACGGTGTCTGTTAATGATTTTGGCATTAGTACACCAGCTGTTATGAACGTAAATGCATAACCCCCACCCTTCGATTTACCGGAGTCTTCATTTCTGTCCCAGCGAAACGCTGTGCGGCCTGTTAGCTTAATGGCTACGTCCGGGACGAGCAGCCACGTCTCCGTAATAACCAAAATACAGCAGTCCTCAATGAATCTGTTGGCGGAAATCAGCAGACTTAGTTCGTCCAGTTTATTGGTGATGGATCTGGCGTTGGTGAGGAAGACGCTGGGTAGTGCTGGCTTGTGTGGTTGTCTCTTTAGCCTAGCCGCTAAGCCAGAACAGCAGCCTCGCTTTTGCTTCCTGTGTCTCCTCCGCTTCCGCCGTCTGCCGGAGCCGACAACAAACCACAGAGCGCCCGGTGTCCTGGCTATCTCCTCCGGTAAGCTGTGAGCATGCAGAAATTCTCTGGTAACGGCCCGATTATGCAGTAATCCGAAATTCAGAAGATCCTGCCGGCTGTAGGTATGATTGGCAGTACTAAGAGTGATGTTAACGAACACACAAATAAACAAAAACACAAAATGAGAGCTTTGAGCCGCTGCGACTGTGCGCGCCGCCATCTTGGATCCATCCATATGAAAGTTTGAACGCCCAAAGAACCATCAGCATGCTTACCTATACGGAACCAAATGCAGAACCCATTCTCCATCAATTTGATGGGTTCTGTATGCTTCTATATGATGGAGATTGTGTCATATGTGGTTCTATATAGCACCTTCGAGTTTGTAACTATAGAACCCTTTGTTTTGGTGCTATATAGAACCATTTTCAAAAAGGAAAGCCCACAAATAGTTCTTTGAGTGTTCTGTATTACTCAACTAAACTTTTTATTAGAGTGTGTCTGAGATTAGAACCGTCAGGTGCACCCCGTACTGGAAAGAGAACATGGATTTAGGTTCCCTACCGCGGCGGGTGCTGGAGTTGATGAGGTTCTGTTGACACTGGAGGGAAGGTTTGTGTGCGAGAGGGAGAGTAAGTATTACAGAGCAGCACTCGGAGGTGAGGAACGGTTCTCACACACGCGTCTCTTTTAATGGAAAAGTACATATTTATAAAGCACAGTCAGCCTGTTAGCAAAAATACATTCAGCTCCGACGTTATTTACTAGAACCTGAAGGAGAGGTTAGCGTGAGCTCATAAACACATATGATTAACATACGCAGCTCCACAAAAGTGTACACATGGCCCCTTGACTGCAGATGTAGGGGATCGTCTAGGCCGTGTCTGCGCTCTGACGTTAGCTTCTGATTTCAGTTTTAGCGCTGGAGCTACAAAGCCAATGTAAGGAACAAGGAATGAACAAGGTTAGCTTGTTAGCGATTAGCATGGGGCTAAGCACATGCCCATGTTAGCACACAGACCGTGTGACAATATCTTACATATAGTTAACTTGTTCTAATATTTCTGGTTATGAGACTGCTGTACCAGCATTCTTATTCCTGGATATGTTCATGTGATTTACATTATTTTACCTCCAAAAACATGGTGATTTCAAGACATGCCAGCTTATATGGGTCTGCAGGCTTAGTCAGGTGGACATCCTGATGACTGTTTGCCAGTACGGGTCCACTCTCAGACCTCCCAGATTATAAAGATCTAACTAGATTATTAAAATCTAAAGATCCACCCAGAAAACACTGAGGCAAAACAGTGGATCACCAGCTGCGCCGTTAGCGGGCTAGCAGTGGTCTGCTAACCTGTTGCTATACGGGATAATGCAGATAGCTTTGCAGCACGCTGTAAGCGTTCCCTTCCCGGTAAATGTGGGCTAGAGTATCTCCACCAACTAAAAAGCATTAGCCAGCTAATGCTAGCTAGCATCCATGCGCTAACGACCTCCCAAAAACACTTGTGTCTGTATGTTTACTGATCTTGGTGTTGAGGACACCTTCAGGACTTTCCGAGTAGGTATTCCCAGCTGATGGGACGTTTACTTTATTAGATCAGAAATTCAATTTAAGGCTTGAGTTTCTCTGCTCTGCTTTCTTGTTAGCTACATTAGCCGTAGCTCTAGCGCTAAAACTAAAGAAGCTAACTCGTTAAACTCAGTTGATCTTCCAGTAAGTGTGAAAATTGCTCGATTTGTTGTTTATATTAGAAGCAGCTCGATAAGGACACAGTCTCTTAGCCAGCTGCTGTCATGAGCAGAAGGTCCGGCTACTTCTGGCTAACGATGGGGCGGGCGATGAGCTCCTTCATGATCTCGTTGGTGCCTCCGTAGATGGGCTGAACGCGAGCGTCCGCGAAGGCCCTGGAAAAGAGGAACCTGTTAGCAACTGTGGCTGAAGTTCTAACATCTACACCAACTACAATTAGGGCTCATTTAAAAGGTGCCCTATATAACAGACTGAAAACCTGTATGTAATAATAAAAACATTTATTATAATAAATAACAAGTAAATAATAATAATAATAGTAATCATAATAATAATAATAATAATAATAATAATAATAATAATAATAAGAGGCCAGTACACAGAACCGATACAACGCGAACCTCAAACACTGTGGTTCCTCCTGCTAATACAAATCCTGCACTTCCAAAAGAGGACGGGAAAACGGGCAGATTCCCAAATCCTACACTGTTAAGGAACAGACTCATTAATATTCACACCCCCAACATTTACATACAACCACACCGGAGCTACAGAACCAACATGGTGGACTATGTGGAGAACTCCAGCGTTCCAGGCTGGGAGGGGGATGTTGGGACTTTCAATTCCCTTCCCAAGGATCCCGACTTGTCAGCGGTACATGGTGGATGTTCAACTTCAATCCAGGCTGGAGTTCTTCCTGTTCACCAGCTCCTTAGTCCAATGTTCCGTTCCACCTTAATACTGCAGCTTGTACATGTCTGATAGCATCCTGCAGCACCATTTAAGGTGGAACGGAAAATTCCCAACACAGGAGAACAGGAACTCCAGCTCCACATCTTTAACAGGATCCCGGAACACCTTTAATCCTGCAGTCTGCACATTCCACTCCAGACAGATTCCCAAACCTCTCTGGACAATATGGTGTAAGTAGTCTGTACTGGTGGGTCATACTGGAATGCTTCTAAAGCTTCCGGATCTGAAACTACACCACAGAGAACCACATCCAGCACACCAGAGGGGTCTAAGTTCACCGTGAGTCTCCACATCCCCTGAACAGGACCGCCAATGACACGGAGCCAGGCTGGGTAAACACTGCCCCCTGCTGGTCATCCAGGCACTCGCTATACTCATAATATACTCATGTCACTCAGAAACTGCATCATGGATAAGAAGGAATCACTGATCCACCACATGTGGGATGGGGGCGGAGGCTGTTGTCACGGTTACTCACTTGGCGATTGGAAACTCCCACATGTAGCCCCACCCTCCGTGCAGCTGCAAACACTGAGTGGCCACTTTATTCTGGAGTTCTGATGCCCTGCAGAGGAGAGGAGAGGAAAATGGCAAGTGACATACAAAGAGAAGACGCAAGGAAAGGGGAATAGTAAACAGGAGAAGAGAGAAACGAAGTAAGAGGAAGAGTAGTGGGAGGAGAAGAAAGGAACATGCTTGGTCCTCAGTGTTTATGGATACAGACTGTACAGGCAGCACCTCACATCCTTTCATATCCAGTCGTATATTTAATCCGCCGCTCTCAGACGTCCGTCACTCTCACTCTGTGTTCCTCAGTGTGTAAAGGAGGGCCGGAGAGAAAGTGACAGTAGGTGGAGCAGGAAAGTGGAGGTTGGTGTTAAAGCTCCTCACCAGTATTTGGCCATGGATGCTGTTCCGGAGTCCAGCTTCCTCTCACTGTGGAGCTGAAGGCAGTTATCAATAAACGCTCGACCCACACAAATCTCTGTCTTCAGCTCAGCCAGCTTGTGCTGAACCGTCTAGAGAGAGAGAGAGAGAGAGAGAGAGGGAGAGAGGGTTCAGACTGACAGTCTACACTTACAGTGTACGGATAGTCTATGTGTGTCGGATTTCAGAACCACGTATGAAAGTGGTCCAAATCGGAAGATTCACACTTCCACACAGGTAACACGCCTGTGTCGCATATCCAGATCGGATCTGGGCCGCTTTTACCTGCTGGGGTTCGCAGCCTTGGTTTAGCTCCTACCTGCAGGTCAGCGATGGTCTTGCCGAACGCCTTCCTCTGCCTCACGTAGCTCCGCGTCTCCTCAAACATGAACTCGCAGCTGGCCATGGCCATCACCGCTATAATCAATCGCTCCTGAGAGAGAGAGAGAGAGAGAGAGAGAGAGATTGATTGATTGATTGATTGATTGATTGATTGATTAATTGATTGATTATTGGGGTTGGTGACCTGTGCTAGCCCTGCAGGTATCTGCCCTTACCTGCGGAAGCTCATTCATGAGATAGTAGAACCCTTTATTAGCTTCTCCAAGAAGAGCATCAGCCGGAAGACGGACGTCCTCAAAAAACAGCTCCGCTGTGTCCTGAGGATAAACCACAGAGAGGAGAATGAAGGAGTGAATTCTGAATGACCTGCTGAATCTCTACAGTTCTACTGCAGCTGGGAACTCACAGAGCAAACCTTCAGGGAAGTAACGGGAAATCATATACACACTCCCACACACTGACACTCTCTCACACACACACACACACACACACACACACACACACACACTATGACCTACAGTCAGGTCCGCCCACCAAACACTAAAGCAGGTGAGCCCTGTGACCATCAGAGTCTGCTGGATCCTGGATCATCCTCACGATCAAGCAGTAGAACGATGGAGCGTGACCCGTACCATTTCATCTGTCTTACCTGACACCGCACACCTGCGGGGTGTGCACTGCGCATGCGCACACTGATGACGACGCTGAAGCGATTTATTCTCCAGCCACAGGAATGTTGTGGATCTTGGAAGTTCCAGTCTATAAAAGCAGAGTCTGGCCCTTTAACGCTGGACATGCTGCTGTGCAGAGTCTAATCTCCAGCTCTGAGATCTAATCACTGACGGTCTGTTTATAGTAATCGATCTATACCTGCCAGACACGCAGGAGTGTGTGTGCCTGTGCGGGCGCGTGTGTGCCCACCTGAGCTTTGAGGCCGAGCTTGTCCAGCTTACGACCCTTCTGGAAGCCCTTGGTGCCATTCTCCACCAGAAACAAACTGAGACCGTGAGCCGCCGTCTTCGCTTCACGATTCGTCACAGCAACCACCAGCACCAGATCGCTCATCCAGCCGTTAGTGATAAAGACCTGAGAGAGACAGAGAGACAAAGACAGATAGACACAGAGAGAAAGAAGAAAAGATCGCTGCTGTTTACAGTCTGAATTAGGACAAACAGAAACCAGCCTAAATTAACAACCTGAATAAACATATAAACATATAAATAAACAAACATGTAAATATATAAACATATTAATCTGAACTACTTCAGTCAAGCCGATTTTATTATGGTCCATATCTCCAGGAGACCAGAACAGCCTTTAGGGGGCGCTGCAGAACAACATGAACCACGTTACACTGTTCTACAGAAGTCACCTTATTTCCATTGAGAATCCAGTCGCTGCCGTCCTTCCGAGCGTTAGTCCTCACTCCCTGAAGGTCACTTTAACAGAGATCTCAGATCAGCACCGACATCAAACCCAGTACCACCATCAAACCCAGTACCACCATCATCAGACCCAGTAAAATTATCAAACATCTAAACTAACCTGCAGGTAAGCAGTACACCTTAGTTCTACTACAGGGTTCTCTACAACTGACCTGCTATACCTGTCAGTATGTCCCGCAGTAGCTAGCAGTGTTAGCCACAATGCTAACTTAGCAAACTGGTAATGGTTGCCATATGGATGCTCACCTGCCAGCTCCAGGCTCCGTCATGGCGATGGCTCCGATACATTTCCCAGCAGTCATCTGCGGGAAATAACGTTCCATCTGAGCCTGAGAACCGTAATGACCGATATACGGCATCACGATCTCAGAGTGCAGGGAGAAACCGGGACCGGAGCAGTTACAGTACATTCTAGAACACAGACAAGCATTACACTGCGCTCTAGAACATCACAAATCCTTTTACAAAACAGTCTAGAACACAGACACAAGTTGCTCTAGAACATCACATACATACACTGACATAGAGTACTGACAAAGAGCCATCATAGGACATTCTAGATAACACACAATGGTCTAGATTCGGAATACTGCAGAGCACATACAGGTATCAGAGGGAGAGAGAAGGGACAACGGGTGAGACAGCCACAGGTGAGAACAGTAAACATCAGACAGTGAAGGTGAGTTGTACTCACTGTTCCTCCCACACGATGGCAGCAGAGAGCAGGTCTCCCCCGACCCCGCCCTGTTCAGCAGGAGTATACACACCCAGCAGCCCCTGAGACCCCGCCTTCTCCCACACCTCCCGACTCACCTGGCCGGCCTTCTCCCACCTGTCCACACACAAAACACAGCATCACCGCGTGTGTCTGGATCAGGAGCGGTGTTCTCCATCAGACCGCCGAACAGGTGCACTCACTCCGCATGGTGAGGAACCACCTCCTCCCTGAAGAACCGCCGGACGTTCTCCCTGAACAGGTCATGCTCCTCAGAGAAGATCCGTCGCGTTCCGATGTCCAGCATTGTCCGAGCCATGGACGTCTCTGGACGGAAGGGAGCGCCACTGTCCCCCTGCACGGACTGGGAGTGCTGCATCCTGGGAAATGAGTCAGGAGGTACAGCGGCGTTCAGCGCTTCACTAACACTGTTACACTGAACAATGAAAAGTCTACAGTCTCATATCTGGTGAAGTGGCGTGGTCTTTAAGGGCACTCCCTCACACAACTCCGTAACCATGGAAACGGGGAGGTTTCTAATGATTGACGCCTTCAGATTTCGGAATTCTTTGGGTTGATGGGGACTGACCGATTGATCAGATGAATCGTTGACTAAGACACCATCAGTCTTAAACTGATTGTTATTAATCATCAACTTTAAAAACTTAAACTTCTTTTAGAAGAAATAAAAAATAAAATTATTTATTTATTTGTTTATTAATCGATATTTTTTTTCTGTTTTAAATGGAATTCTACATCATGAAACAGTTAAAAAGGTGCCACAGAATGGAAAGCTGCATTTACAGCAGTCGAGTTTCCATCTAAACAGTTCACAAAATTTCAGCTAAAAAAAAATTCTAATTTTTCAATGAATTTGTTTTTTCCAGGCACTACTATAGAGTGAAGAAACTTTAGATGACGGAGAAGTCATGATAAGGAGCTGGACTAAAACAAAGATGGAGAGATTTCCACCCTACATAGAATCGCCTTTAGTCTATGTACTCTTTTTGCAAAATTTGAGAATTTGAAATTTCAGGAATTTCTTTTCCATTTGTTTTTCCTCAAATTTTTAAAATTTGCACAATGTTAGTGGATGGAAAACTTAAGTCAGAGCTGAATAAAGAGAGTACAGAACCGGCGTATCGTGAACCTCAAACACTAGAGGGTTTTCTATTAAATTATTTTTTGAACAATTTTTACAAATTCCACAAATAGAAAAGCACAAAAATCTAAAACACTAAAATTTAGCAAAAAATTATTTTTTACACCAGGTCAAAATGAAGGAGCAAGAATATCGCTGAAGTAGATAGTTACATTACAGGCTTCAGGGGCCAGAATGTAGCTGCTGCACCATTTAAGGTGGAACGAAGAATTCCAAATGAAAACCTTGAAGGGCAGCCTGGTGCATCTGAATGTAACCTCTGCACCATTTAAGGTGGAGGGGAGAAATTCGAACGAGAAGCTGACAGGCAGTCTGCACCATTTAAGGTGGAGGGGAGAAATTCGAACGACAAGCTGAGAGGTAGTCTGCACCTTTTAAGGTGGAGGGGAGAAATTCGAACGACAAGCTGAGAGGTAGTCTATACCATTTAAGGTGGAGGGGAGAAATTCGAACGAGAAGCTGAGAGGTAGTCTGCACCTTTTAAGGTGGTAAGGATCAATTCTGGAGGATAAAAGCTGGAGAATATGAAACCGAACTTCCGCCTGATTGATTAGGGAATATGTATAGGAGAAGGCATATGTGTATGTGTCTGCTGCTGTGGCCGAACGGAGCACACCTGTTCGGTTCTGTTGCTGTGTTCCAGTGACCTTTGCCCCAGTAACCTCCAACACCACTGCCAGTAGAACAGTGTACGTGACCGACCCAGCGTGTGGGTGATACGGGTCAGTACCGGTCAGAATAAAGTTCTAACACCCGACCAGGACATCGGACTTAAACCCGCTCACACATACGAGTTCGGCAAGCGAGGCAGTCCAACTTACCTGCTGCACACAGCGGCGTGCTTCCCCCACACAGACACAGCTCTGCTGGGGGACAGCAGAGACTTCACCACTCTGGACGGAAACATGGCGGAGACCGGAGAACAGGACACCACACTGCAGAACCCACCGAGGAACCCGTCTGTTTGTATCTAGAACTCTGTACTGACACTCAGACTGAAGTGAAGCTCCACAGGGTTTAGTTCCCACCAATACTAAGACAGGACACGCCCCCTCCGTACGCTACTGTGTGTCAAAATAAAAGTCCCCATTCGAAAGAACAAAAACAAAATGAAACAAACAAAAAACCCAGAGAGAGAGAGAGACAGTAAGAAAGAGGAGCGAGAGAAAGAAAGAGAAAGGTAGAGAGAGGAAATAGAGCGAGGGGGAAGGAGAGAGATAGATACATAGAGGGAGAGGAGAAAGAATGGAATAGAGAAAGAGAGGAACGAGAGAGACGGAGAGAGAAAGAGAGAGGGATATTTACATTTACATTTACATTTAAGGCATTTAGCAGACGCTCTTATCCAGAGCGACTTACAACCGTGCTTAGTGATCTGTTGGATAATATTCCAGCTAGTCGAGGAAGTTTAGAGCCTAAAACTCACCATGAGCTCAGACACTGCCCGAACAGGGGGTCAGTGCTGGTACCTAGAGAAAGGTTATTATAAGTGCAACACAATACACATTGACAAAGGTCATTATAAGTGCAATACAAAAGGTTATAAAAGTGCCACACAATACACACACAATTTACACGTCTGCTAGAGTTCACTCACTTAAGTGCGTTACGAAGAGATGGGTCTTCAGTCTGCGTTTGAAGACCGCGAGAGACTCTGCTGTTCTGACGCCCAGTGGGAGTTCATTCCACCATCTGGGAGCCAGGACAGAGAAGAGTCTGGACGCTTGTCTTCCATGAGTCCTCAGGGATGGTGGGTCGAGACGAGCTGTACTTGAAGCACGAAGGTAGGGAGGCGCTGGTCCATTCTTGGCTTTGTAGGCATCAGAGTTTTAAACCTGATGCGGGCAACAACAGGAAGCCAATGAAGGGAGCGCAGCAGTGGAGTGACGTGGGTGAACTTCGGAAGGTTGAAGATGAGACGGGCTGCAGCGTTCTGGACAAGTTGCAAGGGCCTGATGGCCCGCAGAGGAAGACCAGCCAGGAGCGAGCTGCAGTAGTCTAGCCTTGAAATGACCAGAGACTGGACCAGCAGCTGGGTGGCTTCCTGAGAAAGGAAGGGTCGAATCCTCCGGATGTTGTAGAGGAGGAATCTGCATGACCTAGTCAGGTTCGCTATATGAGCTGAGAACGATAACTGGCCATCCAGAATCACTCCAAGACTTCTTGCATCCTCAGTCGGGGCGATCAATGAGTTGCCGAATGAGATAGCAAGATCACAGTGAGGACCTGTAGTGCTCGGGATGAACAGCAGCTCAGTCTTGCTTGGATATGGTGAGAGACAGAGAGAGAGAGAGTTTAACCTGTTAATTATCAGAGTCCAGGAAGTTACTTTTACACAATAAAACAAAAATAAATCAGAAACCAGCAGTAACACACACACGCACTCACACACACACACACACACACACACACACACACACACACATCCACACACACACACACACAGATATACAAACATACATACACACACACACACAAACACACACACACACATCCACACAAACACACACAGAGACACAAACACACACAGAGACACACATACACACTCACACACAGCTATACAAACATACATACACAGACACTCACAGACACACACACACATTTACACATACACACAAACATACACACACACACACACAAACACACACACACGCTCACACATATACACACATACACACACAAACACACACAGAGACACACATACACACTCACACACAGCTATACAAACATACATACACAGACACTCACAGACACACACACACACACACACACAAACACACACACAGAGACACACACACACACATTTACACATACACACACACACAAACACACACACAGACTCACACACACACACATATACACACACACACACAGCTATACAAACATACATACACAGACACTCACACACACACACACACATACACACACACAGAGACACACACACATATACACACACACACACAGACTCACACACACACAGACTCACACACACACACATATACACACACAGACTCACAAGCACACACACTCACACACACACACACACAGTTATAATTCACCAGTGAAACTGTAACACGCCCTTATCATCAACAGATGCAACAGATCCACCGACACACCACTCCTGTTCAAATCCAGAGACATTATGAGCACCATGGTAGAACCCA
>JAMWET010007565.1:30000-38398 GCA_024036415.1 Prochilodus magdalenae
GAAGCCGCTTCAGCAGCAGGTATAAACACACACCACACCATCACACAAACGTCCTTACGGAGGAGTGAAGGTGATACGGCAGTACAGCCTGAGTACCGTAGTCATCCGGTTACGGTGTTACATTGTCCTCCTTTTTATAACGTTCTGTATCCGCACTCTGGAGTGGTGATCGGGATGGTGGATTAATAAGCTTGCTAATGTTTATTTGGATGTTTATGGTTCTCTGTAGTTCTATTATGTTTGCTTTTGAAGAACCGTTGTTGCTTTATAAGTGAACCGCAGCAGGCAGCCTATTGTTACCCACACGCAGTAAAACACCGGATACCATATGGTACATCAGAACCATCCCAGCATGGTGCAGATCATCAAACAGATTTATGGGACCAGCCAACACGGCTAGTACGCTAGAACACCAGTAACGTTCTGTTCCTTCCTTTCTAAATAAATAAATAACCAGCCCATGCAAGATGCCAAACGTGTGCAGGGCCAAACGTACCAGCAGAACCCCAAATCAAATAAGAATCACAGAACCTGTGAAGCTGTTAGCTTCTATATTTGTTCAGCACCACTGGGGCTTAAACAGGGTGTAAATTCATTAACGTCCAAATAACTCCTCCCTTATCATTCTAGAGCTTTCTCTGAGGTGAGAAAGAGAAGAGGAGAGTCTGCAGCTGATGAGCTGAGTTACAGGTCTCACACCAATGAAGGAAAACAGTGCCAGTGGGCTCCAGTGTTAGCTAGTGAACCTAGCGAACCTAGCTAACGTTAGCACGCACTAGCCACAGCCAGAGATCTGGCCGTTTGCGGATCTTGTTATTACAGTCTGTGGGTCCTTTAGGGGTTTCTTGCTATGAACCCACATCCTCATGTTCTGGTGGTCTGCTGTTTTTGTGTGATGCTAAGCTAAAGCAAAGCTAACACTCTACCTTAGCTAGCTATCTATCTTTCGTCAGCTTCGTCTGACTGACTAGCCTCATGACCGAAACACGAAGATGCAGGTTCATACCAAGAAACTTCTTATAAAGCCCATCACATACCGTATATCATCCTCACCAAGGGCCAGTTTGGGGTTTATCAGGGGGTGCTAACGCTAGCTAGGTTTGCTAGATTAGCTGGGTTGGCTAGCTGGTTAATGTTAGAGTGCACTGGGACCAAACTGTGTTTCTCTCATTGGTGTACGAACTGTAACTCAGTCTATCACCTGCAGGCTCTCCTCTTTATCATCAGAAGGAAAGAGCTAGAATGATAATCTGAGTGGTGTTTTGGATCCAGATCTATTCAAACACAGAGAACCCTATCGCGTAGAGTAGAGGCTAGAACCCAGACTGGTTATAACAAGCAGATAGCTGTGCTGTTGTATAGATCTCCTGTCATATGACTGGGCTGAGATAGTGTAAACATTTCCTGTTTATTATTGATATGTTTTTATTCATTTATATGTATATATATATATATAATGTTTTTTTATATTTCTATATTTATTCCCAACAGATTGCAGAGGCAGACGGTGTCAGTAAGACAGGTGAGTGATCACAAGCAGGTAAAATAACCGACACCTTTTAGGGCGTATATTCATGGAAAACCGGTATGGAATTTTCATGGTTAATTTTTTAAATTAAAGATTTTCTACCCTAAAAAAAGCTTCAGGACCATGTTGATGATAGTCTGACCTGAGAACAGGATCTCTGTCATTCCCACGGAACGCCTGCTATAGTGTAGCTTTGGAGGAACACGTACGAGACCTCTTGTGAGAACAGCGTAGCACACCAGAAGAATTCTTCAGCAGCTATAAAAACAAGCTAGCTCGCTATGCCCAGCCTCTGCCATGATGCCCATGCTGGGAATACCGAGCTAGAATGGACAGAAGAAGATGCTGTCTGAGGAAAAGAGAGAGTGGCCGAGTGAAAGACAAATCCGGGACTGGCTTTTGCTGGTTGCTTGCTAAAAGAGATAGAAGGATGGGAGCCCATCTCACGGCTAACGGGAAACACCCCCAGCAGAGTGTTCATCCCTGATCATGGTATTTATGGAAGACTGTAGGCTGGAACATTATCCCTGTCCCTGTCTCTGTCAACAAGTGCACGTGTACAGCTGACCATGAGACAGCACGTTCTGTCTTTACGACAGTGGTGTAAAAGTGAAATACACTCCGCAACCTGTAGGGGGAGCCCAAGAGCCAAAACCCATTCCGACATGCTGCTAATTAATTAAAGTTGGGCGTTTACCGCAACGAATCCACTACAAAAGCCCGTTTTGTGTTCCTCATTTTTAATTCAGAGGCCAAGCCTACACAGCCGTCTGAGGCGGAGTCTGACTCGGACAGTGATGACATCGCCCTGTTGAAGTCTCTGGCTGAGAAATCTAAAGAGTCGAAAAATGAAACGCCAAAATCAGACGCAGGAGAGCGCTTCGTACCCGACGAGGCCGATTCAACCAAGAACAGGAGAGTAGCGGACGACTATGACTCCACCAAGAACGGCATGGACTACAAATACCAAGGTAAAAACTACAGACACCACACACTCATACTGAGTACTGTCCATGCTCCACCTGTAAATGTCTGTTGCAGTTCAGCCCCACCCATTTAGCCTATAGCAGTTTATCCCCACCCATTCAGCCTACAGCAGTTTAGCCCCACCCATTCAGCCTACAGCAGTTTAGACCTGCCCCTCCCCCTTTCGGAGACATTTGTGGGCGGAGCATGGATTAAGGAGTTGTGAATGCGAGGAAAATGGAAACACAGCATGATGCAGATGGGATTAAGAGTGATTCCCAGGTCTCTTAAACCCGGAGCGGAATCAGGAGGCATGTGTGAGAGGGGTGATCTTTAATGCGAGCGGCCTGACGGGCATTCTGTATTGTGTTCATGAAAGAGAGCCTGAGAGAGTGAGAGAGAGAAAGAGTGAGAGAGTGAAATAGAGAGTGAGAGAGAGAGAGTGTGTGTGAGAGAGAGAGAGAGGGTGTGTGAGAGAGAAAGAGTGAGAGAGTGAAATAGAGAGAGAGAGAGAGAGAGAGAGAGAGTGTGTGAGAGAGAGAGAGGGTGTGTGAGAGAGAAAGAGTGAGAGAGTGAAATAGAGAGTGAGAGAGAGAGAGTGTGTGAGAGAGAGAGAGGGTGTGTGAGGGAGAAAGATTGAGAGAGTGAAATAGAGAGTGAGAGAGAGAGTGTGTGTGAGAGAGAGAGAGAGAGAGAGGGTGTGTGAGAGAGAAAGAGTGAGAGAGTGAAATAGAGAGTGAGAGGGGGGGGAGAGAAAGAGAGAGAGAGTGAGAGAGAGAGAGAGAGAGAGATAATCCCTCCACCGGCTGCTGTTTCAGACATTCGGAGTGTTAAGCCCCCACAAACTCCCTCCATCACACCGAGACCCACGTACCCTAACCTGCAGGCGTTCGTACAGACCGGTGGACATAACGAGGCCACAGCTGCACTCAGTAATCAGACATCTTCACCAACATTATTAATAACCTCCCTGAACTGGGAACGTGTAGTCAGACATGGTTATAAATCCTTATAGAACCTTACACAATATATAACTATAAAGTTCCACAGTTCCTCATTGGAGTGGTAAGTGTTATAACTCTAGCTCAAAAGTAGGTACTGGTCGCGCTATAGACTGAGATCTGTTCTAACAGTTTCTCATAGGTGGGAGTGTATAACTCTAAGCTCTAAATGTAGGTACTGTGGTGTATAGGACTGAGTCTGTTCTACAGTTCTCTCATTAGGTGGAGTGTATAAACTCTAAATGTAGGTTACTGTGGGTATAGACTGAGTCTGTTCTACTGTTTCTCATTAGGTGGCGTGTATAAACTACTAAGCTCTAAATGTAGGTACTGTGGTATAGACTGAGTCTGTTCTACAGTGTCCTCATTAGGTGGAGTGTATAAACTCTAAATGTAGGTACACTGTGTGGTATATACTGAAGTCCTGTTCTACTCGTTTCTCATTAGCAGGTGGAGTGTATCACACATAGAGGCTGCCTAAATGTAGGTACTGGTGTATGTATGACATGAGTACTGTTCTACAGTTTGCTTAATATTAGGGTGGAGTGTATAACTCTAAGCTCTAAATGTAGGTACTGTGGTATAGACTGAGTCTGTTCTACAGTTTCTCATTAGGTGGAGTGTATAACTCTAAGCTCTAAATGTAGGTACTGTGGTATAGACTGAGTCTGTTCTACAGTGTATAACTGAATAGGATTGTCCAGTCTCACAACAGCAGCTATCAGAGGACCTTTAGGGGCGGAGCCTGCAGAGGGGATTTAAAGAAGCGGTCTGTGATGTGTTGTGGCTGTTTCCTCTCAGAGTCTGATGAGTGAAATGGATCAGAGAGCAGCCTGTGAAAGCTGAGCGTCGGCCGGGTCCTGTGACTCCCGGAGGCACTGACTCTTTTCCTCTCCCTGAAACTGCACCAGGCTGAAACGTCGCGGCCCTTTGACTCTGTTACACCTAAAGCCGAGCTCAGCTTCCATCAGCTGGCTGACGAGAGCTGGCTGTCAGCACTAGTGCGCCACATGCTCAGCAGAGAAATCCCATTAGCCTGCAGGACAAGCCCCTTAACCAATCAGCTCCAAGCTCTCACCGCGGCCTTTAGAAGGGCTATCTGCAGTGGAGCTTGGCTGAGGCAGGAATGAAGAACCGGGTCTAATAGTTTGTCTCGTTTGTTTAATCAGGTTCTCTTTGCTTTAGAACTTCCTTGACTCCTTAACCTTAGTGTGAATGGGCGGGGCCAAACTGCTTTGACTACAAGCACCACAGAAATTGTATAACCCATCTTTAAAGGTCCATTTTTAAAACATTTAATGCCTAAAAAAACGGCTGCTGACGGTTCTGTCTGATTCATAAACTGATATTTGGTGACCTTTGATTCTAAAACACCCATCAGCACCATAACAGCTGCTCCCAGAAGGAGGTGTGGGAGTGCAGGTGTGTTGGGAAGGAGGATAAAGGTGACCAGGATCAATAACTGGTGATAAGTTTAGACTGATATGATCAATATTTACTGAGCTACACATACAGAAGTCTGTCTCTCAGTATGGCGTCGGGCCGCCGTGTTCGCTCTAACCAACACACCAGACGTCTCGGATATGGAGCTGGAATAGAAAGGTTTCCTGATGGAGTCCTGTGATAATCCATCCCATGCAGACCTTGAACAATCCTCACACAGTCTTTGACAGATGGTGTCCGGTTTAATGGGGTGGAGGTGGAGGGACATGGCTAATTTAAACCAGGCAGGACGTGTGAAGACAAAAAGGTGCCGCTTACAGTTGACCAGTGGCATTAACCTCGGTTTCTCTCGACCACTCCTGTCAAGGACATATTTCGGGCTTCCTAATTTGGCGTTACTGTACTGATGATTCTGTTACAGCTAAAACAGTCTTGTACGACCGCCGTGATACGTAGTCCTACAATGACGGCTTCGAGTGCGCGTTTTAGCGGAGGGGGGCGGCTGTGTATAAGCAGAACACCGGCTGGATTTGTACTGAGTTGGCCGTGTGTGCTCTGAGAGTAACTCTGCCCTGACTCCAGCCGGAGAGGATTCAGAGCGCTGAGAGATTTGAGCTTTCAGGCTTATATAAAAACCCCTGCAGCTGGAGAAACACCTCCATCCCGCCCTCCAGTCCCACTCGCACACCATCAGGAGTCCTGATTCACTCATACGTCAGACCGTATACCGGCCCCAAAACACACTGGTGCTGTGAGAACGTCCCGGCAGCCCATTTCCACCAGGCCACACAAGCTGAGGACGTTCTCCATTCTCCTGTGAAGTTTACACACCCAGAGTTTCAGATGTTGTGAGAGAGAGTGCAGCCTGAGAGAGTCACTGTGATCTCCGTCAGCATCTCAGGAGCTGCAGCGCTGCGCTGAAGGGAGCCGAGACAGAGGAGGTTTCATAAGGTCAGCGTGGACCTTCTAGGCCAACCAGGGCCGGGCCAAATCAGGCCCCAAGCCCGCAGAGCAAAGACCGAGCCAGACACCATACGGACACGAGCAGATGCTGGAGATGACCTTAAACATGCGGCCACTCACACACACACACTCACACACACACACACACACACTCACACATATACATACACACACACACACTCTCACACACAAACACACACACATATACACACACACACACACTCACACACACAAACACACACTCACACACACACACACACACACTCACACACACACACACACTCAGACACACACACACACACACAAATACAATTCAAATACAGTGTTTACAATGTCTAATGTTTAACCATTCTACATGCCAAATGCACCTTACTGCTCCCACTAACAGAGGGCTAAGGGGCCGACTGCACTGTCCCCCCCACCCCCCCCTGTATTTATGGTGATTGTCCTTGTAAATATGGTTGTGTGTATTCAACACACTCACACACACACACACATTACACACATACATACACACACACCACACACACACACACACTATACACATACTATATACACACACACACACACACACACACTCACATACACACCACACCATATATAAACAGCTGACACACAATACACACGCACATATACACACACAGACATATAATACACACACACATTACACACTACACACACTACACACACACACACCACTCACATATTACACACACACCATATACACACATACACACGATTACACTATCTACCGCACACACACACACATACACACACACTCACACACACACACACACACACATCCACACACACACACACACACACACACACACTCACATATACACACACACATATACACACACACATATATACACACTCACACACATACACACACACTCACACACACACACACACACACATCCACACATACACACACACACACACACACACACTCACATATACACACACACATACACACACACACACACACACACAGTCTGGCAGGTAGAGGAGAAGCACAGCACTTCAGTGAAGGACACACTGACTTCAAACACCGCCAGGCTCCTCTGAAGCTCCTGCAGCTTTCGGAGCTCTGGCTTTCATCATTCAGAGACGGCTATGTTTAGTAATCACGACGTCATGTGACCCGTTCCAGATGATCCGGAGAGCTTTCGGCAGCTGGACGGAACCCCACTGACGGCCGAGGACATCGTCCAGAAAATCGCCAACAAGATCTACGAGGAGGACGACAGAGGCGTGTTCGACCGGATCGTCTCCAAGCTCCTCAAGCTGGGACTGGTGAGGAGTCACTGAGCAGACACGGTCCAGTACACGGTCCAGTACACGGTCCAGTACACGGCCCAGTACATGGTCCAGTACACGGTCCAGTACACGGCCCAGTACACGGTCCAGTACACGGTCCAGTACACGGCCCAGTACACGGTCCAGTACACGGCCCAGTACACGGCCCAGTACACGGCCCAGTACCCGGTCCAGTACACGGTCCAGTACACGGCCCAGTACACGGTCCAGTTCACGTCTCCAGCAACCTTCCATCACCTGGAATCCCATTCTGTTCATTATTGTCTCTCTCTCTCTCTCTCTGTCTCTCTCTCACTCTCTCTCTCTCTCTGTCTCTCTCTCACTCTCTCTCTCTCTCTGTCTCTCTCTCACTCTCTCTCTCTCACTCTCTCTCTCTGTCTGCTGTTCTCTATAAATGTGTCTTCATCCTGCACGTCGGTTGTCCTGCAGAGGACAGAGTGGATGAGCTACAGCATGTCTCCCCATGGTCTTACATGTTGCACAGTGGCAGCAGGTTATCAGCTCCACCTGCAGCTTTCCTCCATCTCTCAGGAGTGAACTAAATAACCCAGACACAGTTTAATCGCACTCTGCGCTCTGATAACTACACCCTCACTCACATTCAGCCCACATGTCCTCCTGACTCCTCGGCCGGCCCGTGAGGCTAGCTCCTTGTGGTGGTCATCCTCCAGCTCTTCACCAGCGCTCAGTTTCTGACCACAGAGCCGCCGCACTCACAGCGTCAGCAGCTGACCGCGATGAAGGGGCTGAGCTATGAAGTTTTGTTTTGCTGCATCCATCCGCTTATATTACACTCCTCTGTTCTTTCTTCTCATCCCTGGCTTTCTCTTTCAGCCCTTCTGTTCATTTATAGACACCTCCTACTCCCTCCTACTCATCGGCTTTAAAGCGGTGCTCACATACGGGGAGCTCACTCTGCCTCTCTGTGTGTGTGCGTGTGTGTGTGCATGTGCGTGTGTGTGTGTGTGTGTGTGCGCACATGTGTGTGTGTGTGTGTGTAGATAACTGAAAGTCAGGCGGACACGCTGGAATATGAAGTTGCTGAAGCTCTGCAGGATCTGATCACCAAAAACGCCAAGGAGAACGAGATTGAGGATTTGGGCACCAGGACTGCTGACAGTGAGGAGACGCCAGAGGAGCACGGGGTAAGAGAGAGAGGGTGTGAAGTACACAC
>JAMWET010007566.1:0-5000 GCA_024036415.1 Prochilodus magdalenae
GATAATTCTCTACATGCTGTTAACTGTTATAGTAACTAATGTTGGCTCTAGATAATTCTCTACATGCTGTTAACTGTTATAGTAACTAATCTCTACATGGCTCTAGATAATTCTCTATTCATGCTGCTGTTAACTGTTATAGTAACTAATGTTGGCTCTAGATAATTCTCTACATGCTGTTAACTGTTATAGTAACTAATGTTGGCTCTAGATAATTCTCTACATGCTGTTAACTGTTATAGTAACTAATGCTGGCTCTAGATAATTCTCTACATGCTGTTAACTGTTATAGTAACTAATGCTGGCTCTAGATAATTCTCTACATGCTGTTAACTGTTATAGTAACTAATGCTGGCTCTAGATAATTCTCTACATGCTGTTAACTGTTATAGTAACTAATGCTGGCTCTAGATAATTCTCTACATGCTGTTAACTGTTATAGTAACTAATGCTGGCTCTAGATAATTCTCTACATGCTGTTAACTGTTATAGTAACTAATGCTGGCTCTAGATAATTCTCTACATGCTGTTAACTGTTATAGTAACTAATGCTGGCTCTAGATAATTCTCTACAGGAAGGTACATGTTATAGTAACTAATGCTGGCTCTAGATAATTCTCTACATGCTGTTAACTGTTATAGTATCTAATGCTGGCTCTAGATAATTCTCTACATGCTGTTAACTGTTATAGTAACTAATGCTGGCTCTAGATAATTCTCTACATGCTGTTAACTGTTATAGTATCTAATGCTGGCTCTAGATAATTCTCTACATGCTGTTAACTGTTATAGTAACTAATGCTGGCTCTAGATAATTCTCTACATGCTGTTAACTGTTATAGTATCTAATGCTGGCTCTAGATAATTCTCTACATGCTGTTAACTGTTATAGTAACTAATGCTGGCTCTAGATAATTCTCTACATGCTGTTTACTGTTATAGTAACTAATGCTGGCTCTAGATAATTCTCTACATGCTGTTTACTGTTATAGTAACTAATGCTGGCTCTAGATAATTCTCTACATGCTGTTTTGTTATGTAACTAATGCTGGCTCTAGATAATTCTCTACATGCTGTTTACTGTTATAGTAACTAATGCTGGCTCTAGATAATTCTCTACATGCTGTTTACTGTTATAGTAACTAATGCTGGCTCTAGATAATTCTCTACATGCTGTTAACTGTTATAGTAACTAATGCTGGCTCTAGATAATTCTCTATATGCTGTTAGCTGTTATAGTAACTAATGCTGGCCTGTTACATGGGAGGTAAACAATCTTGTGTTGGGTGGCAGTTTCTACTCATGCTGGCTAATATGTGGTTTGATCACTCTCAGTCAGGGAAGTGGGGGTCTTGAGGATGCAGCAGCACTCCCTGATATCGGTACCTCGAGGCCATATCGCTCGAACACGCATATGGGTAGGTGGGCAAAGTCTATACAGCTTCACAGACCAGTTCCTAAAACCTAAAATCATGGACTGTAGTAATGAAGGTTTAACCACTCGCCATACCTGCTCTGTGCGCACGCAACAACATGGCAGTGGTTCATTTTTCAAAAGCACAGAAAGGACTCTCGCCTAAGGCACGCTTGGACTGGAGAGTAGCCATAGAGACATCCTTTACACTCTCATGAATGCAGAGCACCACCTGGTGGCACATCATTCCAATTACCACCCCTTCCCAACAAGTCTTGCCTGCATCTTCCTGCATCCTCCTCATCTCCCAAGTTCTCCCATCAGTCCCTCTCAAGGCCCTCTGCCGGAAGAGGCTGCCTGTGACTGGGCCGCTCCATTAATTAACTGCCCATCACAGTCACATTTCTCTGCCTAAGTTTTCCCCCCTCCTCATGAGACGTGAAGCAAGGGCTCCCTGTTAATTATTCCCTTCCAGGCTGCACAGAGAGCGTTTGAGCGGACAGCTGGAGAAAATAACGCGCTGCGCCTCGCGAATTTAGAACGGGCGCCCCGTGTTTAAATTGGATTTACTCGGCGAGGGAACAATTGAGCACATCAAAGGGCTTGAGAGTCTTAAGAACTTTAGTGTCAGGAGAGCGCCGGCTGATTAGAAACTCAGAAAGCAAGCAAAGCTCCGTCCTGATCAGCACTCTGCAGGTTTGCTCATAGGCTGTAATGCTTATGTACAGTACAGTATCAAAAGTCTGGAAACATCTGCTCATGAAGGAGCTTCCTTTCATTTATGCTCCTTCACATTTTAGAACAATAGTGCAGACATCAAAGCTATGACAGAAACACACAGGTAAGCAGTGAGCCAAAAAATAAAGTCTGAAGGCAATATCAGCAATATCCACTATATATAGAGTATATGCACTAGTATGTACACTCAAAAGTTTAGACACACCCATCTAACTGGATGTTTCTGGTTATCTTACAGACTATACAGGCAACTGATGAGATGTCTGTCAAGTTTTACCACATACACTCTTGATCTATCACAATATTATATTTCTGCCATACCATAAATCTCTATTGCAAGGAAAGCTGTTTTATCCCCCTGTAAAGTTCTGTTTTGAAGTTTAAGGTGCACTGAGTAATTCCATAACTGCTATTTTATAGACTTCCTCACTTAAATTCTGAAGCAATGAATATACACTGCTCAAAAAAATAAAGGGAACACTTTGAAAACACATCAGATCTCAATGGGAAAATAATCATGCAGAATATCTTTCCTCATATAGACTGGGTAATGTGTTAGGAACGAAAGGAGGCCACATCGTTTGATGGAAATGAAAATGATCACCCTACAGAGGGTTGAATTCAAAGACACCCTGAAAATCAAAGCGAAAAAATGATGCAGCAGGCTCGTCCATTTACCCAAAATTCCACTGCAGCAACTCAAAATGGTACTCAGTAGTTTGTATGGCCCCAACATGCTTAGTATGCAACGTGGGGACATGCTCCTAATGTGTCTTGGGGGATCTCCTCCCAGATCTGGACCAGGGCATCACTGAGCTCCTGGACAGTCTGAAGTACAACCTGGTGGCTTCGGATGGACCAAAACAGAGGTGTCCCAGAGGTGTTCTATTGGATTTAGGTCAGGCGAGCCGGTGGGCCAGTCAATGGTATCAATTCCTTCATTCTCCAAGAACTGCCTGCATACTCTCGCCACATGAGGCTGGGCATTGTTGTGCACCAGGAGGAACCCAGGACCCACTGCACCAGCGTAGGGTCTGACAACGGGTCCAAGGATTTCATCCTGATACCTAATAGCAGTCAGGGTGCCGTTGTCTAGCCTGTAGAGGTCTGTGCGTCCTTCCAGGAATATGCCTCCCCAGACCATCACTGACCCACCACCAAACCAGTCATGCTGAATGATGTTGCAGGCAGCATAATATTCTCCACGGCGTCTCCAGAGCCTGTCACGTCTGTCACATGTGCTCAGGTAAAACCTGCTCTCACCTGTGAAAAGCACAAGGTGCCTGTGGCGGATCTGCCAATTGTGGTGTTCTGTGGCAAATGCCAATCAAGCTCTACGGTGCTGGCCAGTGAGCACAGGGCCCACTACAGGACGTCGGGCCCTCAGGCCACCCTCATGAGGCCTGTTTCTGATTGTTTGGTCAGACACATTCACAGCAGTAGGGCTCTGGCAGTGCTCATCTTGTTCCTCCTTGCACAAAGGAGCAGATACCGGTCCTGCTGAGGGGTTAAGGACCTTCTACAGCCTTGTCCAGCTCTCCTAGAGTAACTACCTGTCTCCACCGTATTCTTAAGACAGTGCTGGGAGACACAGCAAACCTTGTGGCAATGGCACATATTGATGTGCCATCCTTCAGTAGTTGCACAAGGGTCTCTCACTTGCAGTTCTTATGGTGATAATGCAGCCCATGCAGCTTGAACATTCTCAAACAGTTCCTGCAGATATTGTGGTAGGGGTGGAGGTGGGATGACACCAGGCCTACCAGACATATGATGCATGAGAACAGACTGTTCATACTGGCGCTGACCACGGTGCCTTCACACAAGGATTTGTTGGTCATCTCCAAGAAGACAAAAGCCGGACTCGTCACTGAAGATGACCTGCCGCCATTCTGAGTCACTCCATGACAGTCTAGCACACCACCATGCCGACTGCAAGGCTGACGTGGTGTTAAGGGCAGTCAACCTAGCCATCTGCACGCATGTAGTCCTGCATCATGTAGCTGTCTGACCATGGTGCTGGAACTAACTCGCGGAGGGCATCTCAACTCACTGAATGTCTGCCATCATCGCTGTCATTTCAGTTAGGTACAGTGATAAGGCGGTTCTTGCTTACGTCACATGTGCGGCAGAGAGTGAAACTTAAATCAATTGCTTGTCTCACAATGTCAACCCTATCCACCATCAATATCACAAAAAGTAACCATAATAATTTTACAGATGACAGTGCAGTTGTGTATCATCACATCCAATAGACGAATCATCTAAAACATCCACCAGAAAGCCAAGTATGACATTTAAAACAAACCACAAGGCCTTTAATCCTCTGCTGGTGCATCTCTACGCATCAGCTTCCGATTGTACGCTCCTCTAGAGAGCTGTTTTTTTCATTAGGGCTTTGAAAAATTCCAGAACATCTGGTTACATGCAGCTACAGCTGCATGAACGAAATACACCTGCGCAGATCTCCGAGCTCTCCGTGTTTTATTTCTTCTTTGACAAAAAAGGCCAGGCCTGTACGGAGGCGTTCTAATGATTTATCATACTGTCAGGCCATCGCTATATATGTATCCATTTTCAACTAAGAGAGTGCTCCAAGTTCATGTAAAGCTCATTCGCTATTAGACTGAGGAGAGAAACTGAGAGGACCCATACGTTATCGAGGACAAAAAAGAAAATATGCCCCACAGAAGTAATGGCTCAGCAATACATCACAAATGATTACTCTACACAGTCTTGGATTATGCTTAGCTTCACACAGAGAAAATGCCACAGTCTTTCCAGAGTTCTTTGTATAGTGTTGCGCATAATCAACTCCCACAGCCTCCGTTAGAAAAACCGGAGAGTT
>JAMWET010007566.1:10000-75000 GCA_024036415.1 Prochilodus magdalenae
AGAGAAGGAAAGGAAAAAAAAGTTTTTTTCATTTGAGTGATAGAGTGCAAATGAAATATATTCCATACAAAAGGTTAGCAATATGACAATAGTTCATCGTTTCTGTGATGAATTATGTCACAACAGGTTTCTCTGAACACGTCCTGGACATCTAAATCTAAAGCCACAGGGAACATAAATCTGTGGTTTCTTAATGAAGTTCATCTTGTTCCTCAGGCAACTTATATACATGTACAAAATATGTCTTATGATAAACATTCCCAAAACCTCTGTTGTTGTTTACCATATTTCTCCGCCTTCTGTGTCGGTTAAAGCTTCTGTAAGCATTTCCTAACCAATCAAAAGCCTGGTGTCTCTTGCCACGGACACACAAATAAAGCCCACCTGACACAAGGATTCAAGGATTCAAGGATTCAAGGAGACTTTATTGTCATTCGCATCGTATGTGGTACATGGGGTGGAACGAAATTGTGGTACCCAAGGACCCAGTTTTACCCAGACAGCAGTACTTAAATAAATAAAATAAACATAAATATATAAAAATATATGTAAAAATGAAAATAAAAATAAGCAGGAATAGAGAAGGTAGCAGCAGAGTGTAATAAAGTGACTAGTGTTGCTAAAGTGTCTGTGCAGTGGTTCCACTAAGTGGCGTTTAAAAGTCTTACAGCTTCCGGAATGAAGCTGTTCCTCAGTCTGTTCGTTCTACACTTAACGCTCCGCAGCCTCCTGCCTGAGGGGAGCGGGACAAAAAGTGAGTGTGCTGGGTGAGTGGGGTCCTTCATGATGCAGGTGGCCCTCTTCCTGCATCTGGAGGTGTATATGTCCGTGGTGGTGGGGAGGCTGACTCCGACAGACCTCTGTGCGGCCTTCACCACCCTCTGCAGAGCTTTCCTGTCTGCAGCAGAGCAGCTTCCGTGCCACACGTTGATGCTGGAGCATAGAACGCTCTCCACCACACATCTGTAGAAGGAGGTGAGGACCGAGCTCCCGAGCCCAGCTCGCCTCAACCGCCTGAGGAAGTAGAGCCGCTGGTGTGCCTTCCTGACCAGACTGGAAGTGTTGTTGCTCCAGGTGAGGTTGTTGCTCAGGTGAACACCCAAGTACCTGTAGCTGGAGACCACTTCCACCGCAGACCCTCCGACATGCAGGGGGAGGTGGGCATGTCTGCCCCTTCTGAAGTCCACAATCATCTCCTTCGTCTTCTTTATGTTGATGCAGAGGTTGTTCTTTCTGCACCAACCCTCCAGGTGTTCTACCTCCTGCCTGTAGCCAGACTCGTCACTGTTTGTGATGCATCCGACCACTGCCGTGTCATCCGCAAACTTCACAATATGACAGCCTGGGTGGATGGGTGAGCAGTCATATGTGAGCAGCGTGAACAAGAGGGGGATAGAGAGACAAAAGATAGATAGAGAGAACAAAATAGATAGTGAACAAGAGAGAGAGAGAGAGAGAGAGAGAGAGAGAGAGAGAGAGAGAGAGAGAGAGAGAGAGAGAGAGAGAGAGAGAAAGAAAGAAAGAAAGAGAGAGAGAGAGAGAGAGAGAGAGAGAGAGAGAAAGAGAGAGAGAGAAAGAAAGAAAGAAAGAAAGAGAGAGAGAGAGAGAGAGAGAGAGAGAGACAGAGAGAGAGACACACAGAGAGAGAGAGAGACAGAGAGAGAGAGAGAGAGAGAGAGAGAGAGAGAGAGAGAGAGAGAGAGAGAGACAGAGAGAGAGAGAGAGACAGTAGGGTGTACTGGGTTACATAAAGTGTTGCTGTGTTCCACTGTAGAGGTCTATCTGTATGTGAGCTTTAAAGGCTCCAGGTTTAAGCTTAATTACTTGGTTGAACAACACAAACATTAGGGCTGCACAAACTCCAAGTGTCCATACTCTGACTCTGATAGACTCTGATAGACTGAACTCCTCTCTGCACTCTTTAGCTCACAGTAGAATAGTGGACATGTGCCAGTAATGCTAACGCCAGGTATGAGGAAAGGGGTTTTAAGCTGGGGATGCTGAACATGACATGATTGATGTCCTGTCAAGTGTACATGACATGAATGATGTCATAATTACATCAATCAATAGCTGCACGCAGAGGGAAGTGTCGGACTGCAATGCCTTTCGGAAGGAGGATAAAGGTGACCAGGAGCGATAAATGATGTTAATGATGTTCTGTATCACTGGGCTCAGAATGGAGCTGTAGAGGTTCCTAGTGATGTCCTGCAGCTTAAATATTCCTCCACAGCTCCTGCAGATTTTGCAGTAGGGGTGGAGACGGAGCGACACCAGGCCATCAAAAATCTTGAGTGTGGAAAAGCAAGAAATCTTAATTTTTTATTATGATCTTCACTGAGTGAAGGCTACTGTACCAATTCGATCAGTCCTTCACCACTGTTTATTACAGTACATCAACCGTTATCATGGTCAAAACGAGAGAGAGAGAGAGAGAGAGACAGAGAGAGAGACAGAAAGAAAGACAGAAAGAGAGAGAGAGACAGAGATAAAGATAGAGACAGAGTGAAATAAGAGAAGGAATGAAAGAGTAAGTATGTAATTATGAGAAAAAGCAGTAAATCAAGGAGGATGTGTAAAAAGAAGAAGGGGGAAGGGAGAAATAAGAGCATCTGAGGAAAGGGGGGAAGGAGAAAAAGAAATGCAGAACGTTCCAGGCATGAAGTGTGGATATGAGAGCAAAGCAGTGAGACTCTCTCTGTGGGGAAAGTTCAGCTGGGGGTGGGGTGCTGGGGTCTGGAGATGAGTGATCGGGGTGTGAGGGATGATGCTGCTGGGCAGGATGCTTTTTTTACATCGTCTTCTAAAAATAGTTCAGCATTTCTTCATCCTCTCCTCTCCGGAGCATGCGCAGTGAGGAGAGGGGAGAGAGGGAAAGCGTGAGGGGAAAGATGAGAAACGCATCACTGAGCACACCCCTCCCGCTGCCTCATTCACACAGGCTAACGAGGAGGAGAAGGTGAGAAGGCGCTGAATGAACGCTCCATCGATCTCCCCCTAATGGCGGCAGGACAGAGATAGGTCTAACAGAATTAGCTTCCCTAATGCAGTGAGCGGAACAGATACCCTGAGCACACTTTGCTTAGCATTTGTAGCGCTTCGGTGAGCTTGGCAGGGGTCTGTGCATGGGGGGGGTCTTGCAGAGCTTGTGGGAAATACGTAATGAGAAGTCAAGCCGGGGTAGGCTGTACGTTTCTGTAAGTGGAGCACAGCGGTTTGTTTGTGACCCAGAAACAGAGCCTATACATGCAAGGTCAAGCTGAGTCACCATCAGCTCCCTCCCTGAGAACAACAGGGGAGCTGAACCTGGTTACACACAACAAACAGCACACAGATCCAGCAGCTCCCCACACAGAATTTCTCAATAGCTGGGATAACTTCCATTTAGCCAAGTCTCTACTGCAAATACATCCCCAAAACTTCTCCTGAGCCTCTCTAATTTCATCCAGGTCTTCACTCAGGCTGCGCAGATTCAGACTTGCTGGCAGGAGTGACACAGGATGACTTACGGAGAGCTATAAAAATGAATAAATCACAGCGCAGCCGAATGAAGCACGCAGTCACTGAGCCAAAATCCGACTCTCCTATGTGCGCACACATGTTGCACAAGTATAGGAAAGCTGCAGATGACTTCATTTCTGTTGCCTGCATGATGGAGTATGAAGGAGTCAGAGAGTCAGAGATGCAGAATGAAGCATAACATCTGTTGTCTAAAATGTCTTCCTGTAGCATACATATCGAAGATATGCCATACCTGGTCCTAAACCACATGAACAAGTCTGTGCAAGATTAGTACAGAACAGTGAATGAAGCTGGATGGAGTTTGGAGGATGAACTTGAGGAGAAAACACTCTAAACTAAACCGTCTCCAACACCGGTTCTGGAGGTCCAGTATCAGGGTTTGTGTACTGCCCGACACAATACAAAACACCTTCTGGACCTTTATATTAACAAAATCACCAAACTGTACTGGAGAGTGGCTTTTTAGGACCACAAATAAAAAAAACCCTGGTTAACATAACATGCCAGACGTCTCAACATGAATTTATTGAGGTTCCTAATATTGTATCCAATGATTAATCCATCCCATGCAGCTTGAATATTCTCACACAGTTCCTGAAGATTGTGCGGTATGGGTGGGGAAGTGGAGTGACCCCAGGTCTTCTGGACATGGGACGCATTCTTTTTGATGCCGACCATGGTGCCTTTAAATACAGATTGGTTGGTCGCCTCCATAAAGACAAAAGTGGGACTGATGAGTCATTACGAGTTATTCCATGACTGTCTGGCACGACACCATTGCAGTCTTTGGTGACACTGACATGGTGTTAGGGGCAGCTGTCATAGCGGTGTGGGTACATGTAGTCCTGCGTTGTGCAACCATCTGCCAATAGTGCTGGTACTAACAGGATGACTCATGGAGGGCTCACTGCTGGATTTCTGGAGTCGTGGCTGTTGGGTCAGTTAGGTAGTGCGATATGTCCTGTCCATGTACATGCATGGCTGAACCGGAAGCATTCTCACAACGTTCTCTCAACAATCATTTTTACATCATCAAGCCTCCCCACCAAGTTTCATTCCTGATGGTTCATTCCTTCCGGGTGCAACTATTCTTTTGATGATGCGTGTATATAGAAAAAAGAAAAAAAGTCTCTGACACAACACTAAACACTGATTATTGAAGCATGTACTTATTTCTAGGTTTGATTTAAAACAAAACCTCATCAAAGCAAGTCTCTAATACTACGACTAAATTAAAACAACTGGGGTAAGAGGAAAATGGTGCAACTTCGATTTTCTGCTTTACTATCAGTCCAACTGAGAAAGTGAGGTTTGTGAAAGGCCCCCCAGGGGCAGACAGGGACTGGCTAAAGGTGACTACTCTCTGAGAGAGAAAGTAAATGAGTGTGTGTGGTCCGAGTTGGCATTGTGTGTTCAGACCCAGCATATAGCGGTTCTTGCCATACTGATTGTAGCTGGGAGCAAAGACCTCCACACAGGGTGAACAATATATACTTCTCATTCAGTGGGTCAGTTAGCTACTGTGGCCATCCAGAGTACTGTAATTCACCACTGCAGCGCACTCACCAAATAATGTGGCCCTTGATTGAAAAAACAAACTAGTGAATAAATTAGCATTTTAGCTGAAGTCCCCCTCCCCATTCAAGACACAGTGGGTTTCTCAGCCCATCCAGTTTTAAAAACGTAACTCCCCAGTTAGTAGCATTGCTTCCATACCAATACAGTATCGGCACCAGTACTAGCCCCTAAACACAGTACCGTTATCTGCAATGGTACTGGACGGCACACCCTGGCCTTAGTGCACCAATTACAGACTCATACAGTATGCTTTCTACCAAGATCAGACAGTAACAAGTCTCTCAGAAACCATATGTGCTCAAAAACAGTCTCTTTTCTGCCATGTGAGTTCATCTGCGCTTTCTAAACCAAACCCCACAGAACAGCTTTGCTGTCAGCGGGGGCACTCTTCTGTGGGAGCCTTGTTAGACACTTGCTAAAGTTCTAATTGAGCTCTTTGAAGACCAAGCAAGAGACAGCGTGAAAGAGTGAGCTAATTGTCCCAAATGTGGGCCAAAGGCTGGCTCGCCCTCACTCTCTCCCTCTTCTGCCAGAAAACAAGATGATCGGATTGTCTCAGTCCACTAAAGTAGGTCATCTTCGCGTCCTTACATCCTTGTGCAAGCAAGTAAAGGTCTATCCACATTAAACCTCAGCAGGTTCTCAAAGCACCGCAGGTCACTCTATACTCATTTCGGTTCATGGGAAGCACTGGAGTGGAGGTGAGATCTAGAGGCCCTAATAACCAAATGCTAAGAGCATGGAAGTCTGACCACACTTAGAGGCTTATTCGACTCTCTGCTTGTTCAGTTAACTTATGACAGACTCAGGCACTGATGTGTTCTGCTCCAAATGATCTCTCCCCCTTCGCTGTAAAAAAAGAACACTCGACCCACTTTTCAAATAGACACAGATGCTCTAAAAATAACCCTGACATCAACCCACCAATGAGTACGCTTCTGAGGCTGAATGCCACAATTATCTTGTACATCCCAAACAGTTCGCGCAAAAGGAAGTCAATATAAATAGCATCACAGGCTGATATAGACATAGAGCACAAGAGCAGCTATGAATATTTCAGCACGCGTCAGAACTTTAAGAGCTTTTCCAAGCTTTACTAAGCATGCTTTAAGGAGTCCTGGCTACTACTGGCAGAAAAAACATTTTAGATGTTCGAGACCCCCAAAAAATTAAGCACCCATGACTGTAGGCATGCAGTCATTAATGGAGAAGAGCATGTTTTCCTGCAGACGCAGCACAACGGCTTTGGTTCCCAATCACTGACAGCTTCTCTGCTATCACGTTGCTACTTAAACAACAATTCGCAGACAATGTAAGTAATAGCAGCTTGCCTGCTGTAATTGGATATCCAAAGGAGACTATTGATTTTATATAGAATGGCCTCACAGATAAGGCAAATTCTCCCCAACTCTGTGTTCTGTTCTCGGGGTTCACTGATGTTAGAGACTAGGGCACTGTAAAGCCAGTGTTCCATTCTTTAGACTGATAAACAGATAAAGGGGTGATGCAGACAAGTGTTCTAGCATTCGCTGCTATTAGGAGAGACACAGCTTCAGCACAAGTCGGGTGCTTTATATTGTTATTGGCTACACAGCTTTCTCTTTATCAACAGCTCACTCACTACACACACACACGCACACACGCACGCACGCACGCACACACACCTCACATTTCCTCATAAGAACAAATATCCTAAAACCCTCCTGCAAAACATATTATTGAACATGCCACAGTATTTTTAATTGTTATAGGTTAATCACATTTTTGAGGGTTATAGCATTACATGGGTCTTAGGCATGACTTGTCAGATGATGCAATCATCCAGTAGTGTTAAATATATGTTAAACATATATATGTTAAATAGGTAAATGATAATAAAGGTCATTAATATTATTAAATAAGTAAAAAAGTAAATTATTTTGACTAGATTGTTGGAAACCACAGTGCAAATATCAGGCAACTTAAGAACTCAACTTTTGTCCACATGTTTCTACTTCCTCAAATATCACACAGCACAAGCAAAAGCTTTTAAAGAACTTTTATGTTTCACACTTTTTATAAAAGAGGGGTTGGGATACCCAGGAAATCCATGAGCATGTGCTATTCTAATAATAATATTATAAAAAATAAAATAAAATTGATTTCATTTAAAAATTTTGCTCTGCAAGTTAAGGATAAAGGGTTCTGCGGGTGTGTAAATGCTTGTTAAATTTGAAATGTCAGGTGGCACAAAGAGTATAGTCAAATGGTGCAGAACAGAGTGGTGCAAAAACTAAAGCAGACCAGCGGACCAGCTGATGTCCTGTAACTGTTGTCCATGAAAGGTCATCTGAAAATGATCTGAAAAACTACTGACAAGCTTAACCACTTCAACGATACAATTCACAATGACCCCTTACCGACTTACTGACTTAGTGACACACTCAAACAAAACAACTCTCAAACACTCCTTTCATCACACAGTCCACTATAACATTAAAACTGCATTAACTGCTGGGAAAGAAATGCCATGTCCCTCCACAGCAGCATGCCAGAGCCAGTTTAGGAGGCACCTGGCTACTTCGTATTTCCTCACTTCTATCAAAAACATGACTTCAGAAAGCCAGAGGGTGCCTGCAAGCGAGTCCTCAGTGCAGGGCCAAAGCACCAAATTCTGGGCCCTAGGCACAGAAGTGCCCGCAGGCCCCCCCTACTCACAGGACAATAAACAAAAGCAAAAATACAATGTTTTTTTTTTAAGGCTGTATTTCTGCATGAGGTTGGTTGTTATGTTTGTAGGGGTTAAAAGACGGTTGTTTGGGTGTTGGAAGACTAATTAACCACTATCTTGTTTCATGTCTTCAGATGCATCAGAAAAGCTGTTTCAGGAACTAACCGCATGTATCTGCTGGGCTGAGACTAACTTCATTAGATCCTGATCACAGAAACACTAACTATTGCAATAGCTGTTATTAATGTAAACAAACGCAGAACCTGAAAGACGATCATGGAAAATGTAGTCTCATGTTATTTATTTCTATACCATTGCAGGGTATAGACCTGGGAACAAAATCAAGTTGTTTTCGAGGCTTTTAGAGGGGGTTGGTTAATCAGGTCCATCACTGCCCACAGTCCAGTGTCCCTTTCTTGATGAACAAAGATGAAAGGAGCTAAAGAGCTAAAGAGGAAAAGTTCAAACAGTTTATAACAACTCTAACAACCTTACATTTCACTAAAACAGAACCTTCCAGAGTATTTCCCTTATTCCACCATGACTGATTACCAGCAGGACACTACACTACTGAGTGCTGACTGGTTGGCACTACTGCTACTGAGTGCTGACTGGTTGGCAGTCCTGCTTCTGAATGCTGATTGGCTGGCACTACTGCTACTGAGCGTTGATAGGTAGGAACTACTGCTACTGAGCATTGATTGGCACTACTGCTACTGAGCGTTGATAGGTAGGAACTACTGCTACTGAGCATTGATTGGCACTACTGCTACTGAGCATTGATTGGCACTACTGCTACTGAGCGTTGATCAGCACTACTGCTACTGAGCGTTGATCAGCACTACTGCTACTGAGCATTGATCAGCACTACTGCTACTGAGCGTTGATAGGTAGGAACTACTGCTACTGAGCACTGATTGGCACTACTGCTACTGAGCGTTGATCTGCTACTGAGCATTGATTTGCACTACTACTACTGAGCAGTGATTGGTACTACTGCTACTGAGCAGTGATTGGTACTATTGCTACTGAACATTGATTGGTACTACTGCTACTGAGCATTGATTGGCACTACTGCTACTGAGCAGTGATTGGTACTATTGCTACTGAACATTGATTGGTACTACTGCTACTGAGCGTTGATTGGCACTACAGCTACTGTGCATTGATTGGCACTACTGCTACTGAGTGTTGATTGGCACTACAGCTACTGTGCATTGATTGGCACTACTGCTACTGAGCAGTGATTGGTACTATTGCTACTGAACATTGATTGGTACTACTGCTACTGAGTGTTGATTGGCACTACAGCTACTGTGCATTGATTGGCACTACTGCTACTGAGTGTTGATTGGCACTACAGCTACTGTGCATTGATTGGCACTACTGCTACTGAGTGTTGATTGGCACTATTGCTACTGAACATTGATTTGTACTACTGCTACTGAGTGTTGATAGGCAGGAACTCCTGCTACTGACCATTGATAGGTCAGCCTTGCTGATAGTGAGCATCAATAGGTTGGCACTGCTGCCACTAAACATTGATAGGTTGACACTACTGCTATTGCAGATAGGCTGCCATGGCTGACACTAAGCTTTGATAGACTGGCACTGCTGCTACTGAGCATTGATAGGTTGGCACTACTGTTACTGAGTACTGATTGGTTGGTAACACTACTACTGAGTGTAGATTCACTGGCAGGCAGACAAACTCATTGGCTTAGTGAAGTGGTTGGCCCTTAATAAACTTGAGTTCAAAAGTGTAGAAATATATGACAGGGGTTTTAAAATGTTTTCTGCTGTTCTGTCTTCATGAAAGGAACGCAATCTTCTCTAAAACAATGTTTACGCATTTACAAACCATGATTATGCTTATATGCTCCATATGAACCCATTAATTTTGGACACACACCCGAAAGATGTTAATGAGTGGCAACTGTCCTTTCTACAAATTCTATTGACATGCAACCAAGGAAACACTGTTGTGATGACGGGTCACCAGTGAAAAGAGTGTAGCAGTGTTGTTTATTTGTTTAATTGAGGTGGGAAAGGCAGGAGTATGATCTGTACTGTTTGAATTTGGTTATATAATACTGTGTGTGCCTGTACTGATTAAAAGCACTCTGCTCCTTTATGGAAAGTGGTTTACTTTAATACAAAAGAAGAGATAATGCCAGCTACTCAGTCACCGCCAGTGTGTGTGTGTGTGTATGTGTGTGTGTGTGTGTGTGTGTGTGTGTGTGTGTGTGTGTGTTTGAGGTCAGTGGAGGTGGCACCGTAAACCAACAAGGGAGTTCAGTGGAAATACAGCTCACTTGAGCAATGTATAGTGAACTCGTGTGTCAAAGACTAGAGAAAAACCTTCACTACACCCACAACAAATGGAAGGACAATGAAAAGCAAGACTGAGTTCAAGACTGACTTGGTCAATAACAAGAGCAGTGCTCATGACGACACATAGCAAAACTTTCAAAGTCTCTCGCTTGGAACCAGTTTCTTTCACAAAGTTCCTTGATCACGTTATCATATTTATCATATTAGTCAGTTCACAGATACAGAAAATCATGACGCCTGAAACAAGGTGTGTGCAGGTGTTCAAACACAGCAATCAAGAAATAAAGGTAGAGGTAATAGAGGTAGGAGACTCGCTATTGGCTGCACTCGCTATTGGCTATTGGCCGCTATTGGCTGCACTCGCTATTGGCTGCACTAGGCCAATACCACCGATGCCCATTCTAAAGTTGCCCATTCTCATTCTAAAGGGTCTGTATATTCTGTACTCTATTCTGCCCTCTTTAGGGTAGGTCGAGCAGTCGAACAGAAAGCTAACAGCAAATAATCAATGCTCAACAAAAGCTAAATTTCAGCTGCTTTAAAGGCTCTTCATTAAGTCACTCACTGATGCAAAATATTCTTTCAAGGGGTAAATACTTTTGTATTTAATGTTTAAACTGTAATAGTGATGACGCTGTGCTGTTTGGTCTAAAGCTAGTGATAAACGATGATCAATAAAATGAGAATTTTTTTATAATGACTGTTTACACATTTCACATGCTGTTGTGCAAATGGAATAGACAACAGGTGGAAATTATTGGCAATTAGCAAGACACACTCAATAGAGGAGTGGTTCTGCAGGTGGGGACCACAGACCACTTCTCAGTACCTATGCTTTCTGGCTGATGTTTTGGTCACTTTTGAATGCTGGTGGTGCTTTCACACTCGTGGTAGCATGAGACGGACTCTACAACCCACACAAGTGGCTCAGGTAGTGCAGCTCATCCAGGATGGCACATCAATGCGAGCTGTGGCAAGAAGGTTTGCTGTGTCTGTCAGCGTTGTGTTCTTGGCATTTGCCAGAGAACACTAGGATTGGCAAATTCGCCACTGGCGCCCTGTGCCCTTCACAGATGAAAGCAGGTTCACACTGAGCACGTGTGACAGACGTGACAGAGTCTGGAGACGCCGTGGAGAGCGATCTGCTGCCTGCAACATCCTTCAGCATGATCGGTTTGGCAGTGGGTCAGTAATGGTGTGGGGTGGCATTTCTTTGGAGGGCCGCACAGCCCTCCATGTGCTTGCCAGAGGTAGCCTGACTGCCGTAAGGTACCGAGATGAGATCCTCAGACCCCTTGTGAGACCATATGCTGGTGCGGTTGGCCCTGGGTTTCTCCTAATGCAGGACAATGCTAGACCTCATGTGGCTGGAGTGTCAGCAGTTCCTGCAAGATGAAGGCATTGAAGCTATGGACTGGCCCGCCTGTTCTCCAGACCTGAGTCCGATTGAGCACATCTGGGACATCATGTCTCGCTCCATCCACCAACATCACATTGCACCACAGACTGTCCAGGAGTTGGCGGATGCTTTAGTCCAGGTCTGGGAGGAGACCATCCGCCACCTCATCAGGAGCATGCCCAGGCGTTGCAGGGAGGTCATACAGGCACGTGGAGGCCACACACAATACTGAGCCTCATTTTGACTTGTTTTAAGGACATTACATCAAAGTTGGATCAGCCTGTAGTGTGTTTTTCCACTTTCATTTTGTGTGTGACTCCAAATCCAGGCCTCCATTGGTTAATAAATTTGATTTCCATTGATGGTTTTTGTGTGATTTTGTTGTCAGCACATTCAACTTTGTACAGAACAAAGTATTCAATGAGAATATTTAATTCATTCAGATCTAGGATGTGTTATTTGAGTGTTCCCTTTATGTTTTTGAGCAGTGTATGTATACACACAGTATATAAATTATATTATATATATACATTTTTGCAGCATATATATAAATAAAGGGAATTACATTTACATTGTATTTACACAGGCATGGTTAAATAGGAAGTTCGGTATACAGAACTGACATTCTATAAACCCCAAACACTGCTGCCTCCTCCTTCAAAAACATATCCTGCATATAAGAGGGAACTGAACAGGCTGATTACTAAATCCTAAGCTGTTACATAACAGACTCTCTCAAAGCTTGTACTAAAAATGTTCTACCTTTCTAAAGCTCCAAAACATCAACCTGAATGTTTGGTGTTGGTCTTTAATAGAGGCTGAAGCTGCTTACTCATTCATCCGCTTCTTAATCAAATGTTCTGTTCCACATTGCTTGTATGGTGATCAGAAAATTCATAAAACCATTCGGCGAACAGGAAGGCCAACTTGTCAGCACCATGTATTTAACAAGATGCCAGACAACGTCAATTTAGAGTTCTAATCTAGGAAAACTGTGACATTAGCAAAGCAAATATTTTGAACCATCAGTTCATACAGTAATCGCCAAGGAAATTTTTGCACAATTAGCTGAAAGAGTCAACCAACAGGAATGAAACTTGGTGGGTAGGTTTGACATTAAGATATCCTAATACGTTGGGTTTGTTGTCATGCGTCACATGTTCAGAAGGCCTGGCGTCATTTCACTTCCACCCCTACAAAATCCTACAAAGTCTGAAGGAATAGTGTGAGAATGTTCAAGCTACATGAGATGGATTATCACAGGACACCTTGTAGGAACCTCTAAAACTCCATGCGCCAGATGCCATGCACTACTGTTGTATGTGTAGCTCAATTAATATTGCTCATATCAGTCTAAATCTTAATTCATTGTTCCTGGTGACCTTTATTACATAGCATTGCAATCCGACATTTATTTCTGGGTGCAACTGTTCTTTTGATAATGAGTGTACATTGGGATGGATCGGAAAAGAGTCTGGAGCCCTGTGCATTATAGGGTGAATCACAGCAGAGACCCAACATTTAGCATTTCTCCTCCGCTTGTTAAAAATGGTACTTGCTATACGTTACGATGTTATAATGCTATACATTTCTGACATGATTCTTAATTTCCAACGCACCTCTATTAAACACAATGGAATATCAGGTTTGATGCCGCACGTCCACCATCATAACGTAAACACAGCCTAGAGTATAAAATGAACCACAGACCAGGTTGCATTATTCATGTTCAGTCATGGTAACAAGCCTTGCTGACACATTGTTAGTGAGATCTGCCTTTTTGTACTCAGCAGAGAAACAACGGCAGGAACCCTAAAAACCTCCGTCTCTCCGTTCAAGAAAATCAATAAGATGTCCGTTTAAGCCCCTCTCTGACCCGCTGCGATGATTCACTGCTCCTGTCGCTGTAAATTTGACAGCACAACAGCAGAGCTCTCTGCCTTGCATTTAAATCAATGCTAATCAAAGATAAAATTAGAGTCCTTTGCTTTCCCCAGCCATCAATCTGAAAGCACCACAGTATAAATAGAGTTGGCAGGTATATAAATAGAAACATCCCCCAATCTATTACTGAGCTTACTTTAGTTAGGGTGATGAATCAGGCTTCAGGATGAGAGGATTCTCATGCACTAAACCTCTGGAGTCAAAACTCATATATGACTTGTCAGTGGTATAAATCATGTGCTGATAAACAACATACTGACTATGTACATTGTGCTATAACCATCTACAGTACTGGGCAAAGATTAGACCACCTGTTCTTATTCACTCTTTGGTGGAAACTCCCAACACATAACAAATACATCAGTATGTCATTTGTCCACTCTTAACTTTTTTGGTTAAGAGCAGAGAGACAACATGCATCAGTGCTATGTCAGTTATACAGTGGGGCAAAAAAGTATTTAGTCAACCACTGACTGTGCAAGTTCTCTTACTTAGAAAGATGAGAGAGATCTGTAATTTTCATCATAGGTACCCTTTAACTATGAGAGACAAAATGAGAAAAAACATTCCAGGAAATCACATTGTAGGATTTTTAAAAGAATTTATTTGTGAATGATGGTGGAAAAGAGGTATTTGGTCGATAACAAAAGTTCAACTCAATACTTTGTAACATAACCTTTGATGGCAATCACAGAGGTCAAATGTTTCCTGTAAGTCTTTGCCAGGTTTGCACACACTGTAGCTGGTATTCTGGTCCATTCCCACATGCAGATCTCCTCTACAGCAGTGGTGTTTTGGGACTGTCGCTGGGCAACACAGACTTTCAGCTCCCTCCACAAATTTTCTATAGTGTTGACTTTTGGTCTTGGCCATGGTTGAGTTTGGAGTCAGACTTTTTGAGGCTGTGGACCGGTGTCTTTTATACAGATAACGAGGTCAAACCGGTGCCATTTATAACAGTAACGAGTGGAGGACAGAAGACAGCTTCTTAAAGAAGAAGTTACAGGTCTGTGAGAGCCAGAAATCATGCTTATTTGTTTTTGACCAAATACTTATTTTCCACCATCATTTACAAATAAATTCCTACAATAAAATCCTACAACGGGATTTCCTGGATTTTTTTTTCATTTTGTCTCTCATAGTTGAACTGTACCAATGATGAAAATTACAGACCTCTCTCATCTTTCTAAATAGGAAAACTTGCCTAATCAGTGGTTGACTACATACTTTTTTGCCCCACTGTATGTATACAACTCAGGAAATAACTCCAGTTTCTTCTTAAATCAGCATCTCCGCATGTACTGCAGGTTCTTGGTGAGGAACAGAAGGTTCAGTTCTAGCTTTACTAGGCACTTACAGTGACCTACAGTGACCTACAGAAAGACTGGCGAGTGGTGGCTGGGGTAAAATGCACAGCGAGCATGGGTCAAAAAAACATTAGTCATTTTCTACATAAACAGATATAAAAATCAATATTTGATCTGAAATTTGGGAGACATGTTTCCAGTAGTGTATAGAATAAAACACAACTACTCATTTTGGTCAAACACAAACCCACAACACTTGAGAAAATGATTATGTTAAGGTGGTCTCTTAAATTTGTCCAGAGCTGCATATATATTATTATAATTTTATTTATTATACATTTCAGTACATATCCCTGACAGTACTTTAGGCTTTGAGAGATAAGAAAAGAGGTCATTAGTGAGAAAAAGTAGGAAACTGCACTGGAACACAAAATTTGGATGGTGTGCAACCTCAACAGCAGATTGAACCTTAAAAGGAAAAACACACTACGCTGCCAAAAGTATTCGCTTGTTTTCCTTTACACACATATGAACTTGTGTGACGTCCCATTCTTTATCCACAGGGTTTAATATGCCGGCCCACCCTTTGCAGCTATAACAGCTTCAACACTTTTGGGAAAGGTTAGGAATGTGTTTATGGAAACTTCTGACCTTTCTTCCAGATGCACATTTGTGAGGTCAGACACTGATGTTGGACGAGAAAGCCTGGCTCTCAGTCTCCTATCTAATTCATCCCAAACGTGCTCTATTAGGCTGATATCAGCAATGGTGTGCAGTCATGTTGGAACAAGGAGCGATCCCAAAACTGTTCCCACAAAGTTGGGAGCATAGAATTGTCCAGTCTCTTGGTCTCCCGAAGCATTAAGAGTTCCTTTCACTAGAACTAAGGGGGCCGAGCCCAAATTCTGAAAAACAGCCCCACAATATAATCCCCTCCAACAAACTTTACACTAGGCACCATGCAGTCAGACAAGTACCATTCTCCTGGTAACCACTAAGCTCCGACTCATCCATCGGATTTCCAGACGGAGAAGTGTGATTCGTCACAGAGAACATGTCTCAACTGCTCTAGAGTACAGTGGAGGCGCTTTACACCACCGCATTCAACGCTTTGCTTTGTGTTTGCTGATATAAGGCTTGGATGCAGCTGCTCGGCCATGGAAACCCATATCATGGAGCTCTCTATGCACTGTTCTTGAGCTGATCTGAAGGCCATATAAAGTTTGGAGATCTGTAGTGACTCACTCTGAAAGTTGCCGACCTCTGTGCACTGTGCGCCTCATCATCTGCTGACTCTGCTCAGGTGGCCTACCACTTCATTGCTGTTGTTGCCAATCACTTCCACTGACGGTTCACTGTGAAACATTTAGCAGCGAGGAAATTTCACCACTGGTTACACAGGTGACATCCCATCACGGTACCATGCTGGAATTCACTGAGCTCCTGAGAGAAACGCTGTCTCTCACTAATGTTCATGCACAGGACTAAAATGTATCAGGGACGTAGAATTTGGCAAATATTTAAATAAAACATGAGAAAAACAATCAAAATAATTAGCATACAATTGTGTAGTACCTTATCATCAGTTATTAGAAAGTCATTTTCCGGACCTTTCCAGAGCACATATCTGAAATTATAGTGAATACACAAACATGGCAGCCAGTGCTCCAGAAAGGTCATCTTAAAATGAGAGGGACTGCCAACATTAAAGTAAGCAGTACAACATACAAGACCCCTTACTGAATGAGCAACAATGATACACTCACACAAACCAGTCCTCAACCACACACCATTTGACTGCAAGTTTTGCTACAGAAAAAGCTTCATATTTTATTAACCTTTCAGACCCCACCAAAATGTAACCCTCTCTTGTGGATTCTGAGGGTTAGATGCTCATTTATCACTGATTTAAATATAAAACTTTGCTTTAAAAAGTTTTAAAAAGACTCCCTTTATCTTTGACTCTGTCTCTGATACTCCCATTGTTCTGATTGCTAGTTTGTTTGCCTCTCTGGTCTTCGACTCCCCTTTGGCTATTAGTTTGGCTGTTTATCTGATTCCCTGGTCTTTGAATCTTTTGAGTCTCTCTGACTCTGACCCTGCATTGCCCTTTGGTTACGTTTGCCTGGATAATAAAACTCATTTGAATTTGAAACGTTTTTCACTCTTTCATTTCAAATCTCAGGTTACCCTCAACATTCAGTACCATTTCATGATGAATGGCCCAGTAAAAACTAAAATAAAAATAAACTATATAGTTACATTGACTTTCGTTACAGGTTAAGAATGTTTCTGTCCTTTCCTATAAAGTTACTATTTTAGAGCAAAATAGCAAAGTTTCATTCTGACAAATATAATATAAGATATTAAAGGAGCCATATACAAGATGACACAACCTCTCAAATTCCCACTCCAAGCAGATCTCCAGAAATGTCAGTACCTCTTCCACCTTTAAAAGTCTTGGAGAAAAGTGGCAAGCTAAAATTAAAATCCCTTTACCTACCACGAATGTCTCCAGTGGTGGAAAGCAACACCAGTGTTAACTTTGTTTTGCTTCTTTTAATATCACTTAATTTGTCCGCTGCTAAAAGTCAATCATTGCCTAGAGTGGGTGGCAGTGAGGATTAGATCAGTCACATGCCAAGACCTTCAGCCAGCGTTATGTTTACTCTACCTGTCATTAGCTACCTGTTATTACGTGGGCTGACGCTAGCTTGTTAGCATGCTAACATCACAAGATATCTCTGTAACACAATAAATTGACATCTTTGACGTACCACCATTATTTTCTTATATTGTGTTGATAACTTGCATACATTTTTGCGTTAATGTTTTTCACAAGTTGCTCATTTAAACATTATAAATTTTGCCGTGCAGCAAACCAGCTAAACTGAAAACACATTGCCCAAAAAAAGATCTTAAGATATTTGGTTGCCTGCCAAGAGCTTTAACACCACTGTGTTTACTCTGCCTTTTATTGACTACCTGTCCCTAAATGATCTAACCAGGCACAGAACCTTCAACATGACTGATGTTAGAATATGCCGCTGCGACAATGGAACTCATACTCAATGTTACAGGGACTTACTATCACTTTTTGAGGTACAAAGTGGTACAACGAGTAGGGTTTGGTGGCTAGCATGCTAACTTCAGCAGTTATCTCTGCGACACAAAACACAAATCTCTGACATACCACCAAAACCCTTATTGCTTCAGACTGTGTTCATGGTTTCAGTTAGCTTTGGAAAGTTTAAAACTAAAAATCTTTCATATTGCTCCTTTAATAGATTCCCTCTAGCAGGTATTCTGATACAGCATCCGTCTAAGCGCTTGCATTACAACAGTTATGAATGGACAATCAAACTGGACATAAGCAGCTAATAAATCAGCTTAAACGTGCGACCTTGGTGGCATAATGGTCCAACTTGACACTTTTTCAGGACTACTATTTTCAGGATATTTTTTTCAATGGGTATACTTGACTGGGAAAAACATCCTAGATGTGTATGAACCCTGATTTGACAGAAAGTGCTAATAAAGACCACCCCAAATATATTATCATCCCATATCATGATGAAACAGTATTTGAGAATAAGATTAGATGTGTGAAAAAACACTGTATGTGCAAAACTACATTTACAGAACTTCGAAGAGCAAAAAAGCTGATTAATAAAGAATAGGACTTTCCAGATGAGTGTAAGTTTAAAAGTGTAAATGAGACTACCAGTAAAGTGAAGGAGATCTACAAAGGAAGAGCTATGAATCTGTATATGTACATATGTATGTGTATATGTGGCTGTGGAAAAGTGGTGCTCAGTGCTGGTTCTGCATGTATTAGTGTTTTCCCTACTCTAACCAGGTCCAAATCAGGAAGAGCTTGTTAACTAGCTTCGACAGATTGGACTGATTAGAACAAAAAAAACATAAACGTGTAAAGAACTGTGGTCCTCCAGTACCAGAAATGAGAACCACATCTGTGGGTAAACGCTATAGCCATGCAAATGTTCCAGCAAGGCGTTAGAAATTAGTTATAGCACACATCCAAAAGTTGGTCTTCCTCTCTCTCTGCACTGTAGTGGGTTATTGTGATTCATATCCCACTGCACATGATGAAATCCCCCCACTGCACATGATGAAACAGGTAGCAGGGCAACCACAGAATAAGCACCAGCTGTGCTGCAGAATCATGGTTTATGCCAGCACTTTTATCACAACCCTGAACGCTCTGTAGCAGAAACATAGTGTAAAGAACCAGAGTGCTTATGCAAGAACCCCCAGGGCAAAGACAGGCATGGCATCCCCAGAGATGAAATGATTTCAAAGAGAGGAAATCATTACTGAATTCCCCGAGGCTGGAAACTTACTGGGCGACCTGACTACCTTCGATGGATGTAATTAGATTTCTGCAGCCAACCTCTGCGGATGAACATTTCTCGGTGGACCTGTTGAAGGACCTTGGGCCCATAGGATATAGGGCAGGATTTTAAGCTGCAAAACTGAAATGTAGGTCCTTCAACTGGGCCACACAATTTTGCCTTGTCCTGATCCATGTTTAGCAAAATGATGATGGAGAAGGAGACATTTTCCTCAATATTAGATCAAAAACAAGTTTACTGATGCTCTACACTCATCTAGCAGAGCACCAGGATAAATAGGAACACTAAACATGGATTTCTAGGTGAACACCTATTGGAAAATGACATGCTTTATTTGTAATACACATTTTGGAAATAGTCAGTGTCTATGATCCTAAAGCACTGGAGAGCAGGTTGGTGTTCACGGAATGCTGAAGAGGAATTCCATTTAAATAACAGCATAATAGATTCATTTAGATGTAAACAGTCTTTCAGAGCGGTTTGCTGTGAATGGTGCAATGTACTGACTGAGAAGGTACTGAGAATTGGTCACACTGGTGGTGACAGGAACGTGAAGTGTTTAAAGACTATAAATGAACAAGACAGTAACTTAAATTTGATAAAGCGGATTAAAGTGACATGCATAATAAAAGCAATATTAAACCAAAGAAATTAAAGGCAAACAGCCCAAAGGGGAACTCCACCAAAGTTTGTACAGCCAATCAGAGTTGTTTGTTATGAGATTGTTTGTTACAGAGAAACCTATAGGCTAAAATGTCTTCACAGCAGTGGCAGTGATGTAGCGGTCACTGTGTCTACAACACAAAACTAGCCCATTATTATCCAAACCACCAGTGAACCCCACAAGTGTCTGCTGACGTTCTATATGCAATGTTGATAATGGTAAACAGTCAAAAATCTGAAGATATATGTTTTCTTTGGGGACTATTTTGCTTTACAGTGCTCTTTATGTACCCCTCCGCCATGGCTAAATTTAAATGTGCGATTAAGACAAAACTTATTGACAAAACTATAATAAAATCATGTCTCATATATCAGACAGCATGTTTATGAACAATATACATGCAGTCATTTCTGTGAAGGAGCTTTCAGAGGCAGTAAACATTTCCAACTTCTGGTTCCATTCACCAGCACACAATTCTGACTAGCTCAGTGTTTCTCAACCCTGGTCCTGGAGGCACACTGCCCTGTGCATTGTTAGTGCCTCCCCTGTTCCCAACACACCGGATTCAGCTTATCAGCTCATTAACAAGCCCTTTCGGCGTCGCAGGTGGTGTGTTACAGCAGGGGATCCACTTAACTGTGCAGGGCAGGTGCCTCCAGGACCAGGGTCGAGAGACCCTGCTGTAGCCCAAAGCACTCCAAATGAGCTCGTTTGCATCTCATGAATCCGATTATGTATTTTCAGAATTCGGTGGAGTTTCCCTTTATGAATGTACCCAAGCAGTTTCAGCAATTCAACGTTCAAGTTCAACAGCTTCCCAAACCTGAATTTAAAAACCTGGCGAGCGTCTTAATGCGTGTAATGTGAGACTCTCGTTATTCCAGTTGACAGATCAGATTCATCAGTTTCCGGTTAAACAACTAGTCAAACGAGACCCACACAATGCCTCTGGATTCCAGCAAACTTCCTTAAATCTCTAGTAGGGGGGACAACACAGACACTTCACTAAGCCCACCACCTGCTCGTTCCTCGGAGGCGCTTCATGGTTGTAGCTTTCATGCCAATCATTCCATGTTTCCTCAGGAATGTCTCACTCACAGAAGGAAAACAAAACGAGCCTGACGGGAGTGCACGTACCTCGCATGGGGTTTTGAATCCACAGGATGCCCCCGATGAGATGAGGAGACTGGCCGAGCATCGCGAGACACCGGAGAAAGAAAGCACCTGTTCAGCTGAACCGAACCGAGCTAGAACACCAAACCGTTCACTCACTCACTCACTCACGCGACCGCTTCTGGCCGTGCGCGTGCATGGCACAGTCCTCCTCACGCGCGGAACGATTAAAGCGCCTGTATGTTATCTGTTCTTACTGCCACCTTTTCTCTGTATCTTGTTCGGTTCGGCCCGTGATGGTCTAACTGACAGTCGTCCCTCACTGTTTACTCTGGTTACCTCCCAACAGATAAACAAATAAACAAACGACAATGTTATTTTCTTCCTCTAATCTGTGGATTCTCTTGTCTTTCGGTGGTCCCCCCGCACAGCCCTACGGCTCTCGGGCATCAGTGGGCGGATGACAACAGCGCATGAGCTGAATGATGTGAAATCGCGAATCCGTACAGTATGTGCACAGGTTCCTCTCCCTCTCCACCGCCTCCGCCAAGACCATCTCCATTCCATACAACACTGCTACACGCGCACAAGAAGGGCAAAGATGCGCGCGGCACTGGCCAATCACCGGCTCTGCTCCCCACAACATCAGTTCCCCCCACTGTTCCCGCATCTTCATTTGTTTTGTGTGGCATTATGCTGCCCCGAATTCACACATGTAGCCTGCTGGAACTCAAATACACACCACCTACACACAGGTCTTACCTTCGACAGCCATTCTGCTAGCGTTACTCCACAGAGTCTCACATAATTCCCCCACTCGGGCAGTGTCTCGCTGGACTCGCCTCCCTCTCCGCTAATCGAGTAGCTCGTTAACACTTGCGGTAGGCAGGCAGGCAGGCGACCCCTGTCAAGCCGAGCGCGCTGCTGAATCCGTGTAGCTTTATCAGGGAGGATTGTGGGTCTTGTAGTTGTCACACCTCAGCAGACACAACAGACGCCGCTCTTCTCGGAGACGCCTGACAGGAACTTCATTTCCCGAAAGCACAGATAGCACCAACAAGCGAAACGGTGGAACGACTTAACCTTATATACTGATAAATAATTACTAATAAAGTAAAAGAAGTATTATATGAACTTATATGTCAATATGTAGAAAAAAAAGATAAGAAAAAAAAGGGGAACACTTTAGTGCTTTTATTGTTTACAGTATTGATATTGAATTATTGTTTATTGTGTACATTTCTGGACAAGAATCAGTTTTGAAAGAGAGACTCTTCTAAACCACTTTCAGGCACAGGGGTTGCTGGAGCCTATGCCGTCGCTCAACAGGCAGATAGCAGTAAACACCCTGGACAAGCCATCAGTCCATCACAGGGCAGACACACAGAGAGGTAGTTTTGCATCTCCAGTTTACCTGACCACCTGTCCTCAGACTGGGAGGAAACAGCTGGAGCCTATTCCAACATTCACTGGGCAGAAGGCAGGAAACACCTTGGACCGGCCACCAATCCATCATCACATCTCCAGTTCACCTGACTGCATGTCTTTGGACTGTGGGACCCACACAGACACGGGGAGAACATACAAACTGAAAGGACCTTGGATGCACCGACCAGGAATCGAACCCAGGCGCTTTTGCTGTGAGGTGGCAGTGCCACCTATGTGCACTATCATGGTGCCCTGGCAGGCAAAACCCTTGAAGTATAATGTTGACCAATGCACTTGTGAAGACTCTATATAAGGTCTTTGGTTCAGACATGACATCAACATTCATGTCCTGGTCCATACCTCTACTGTGCTGTCTGAGGGTCTCATTGATGGAATAGACCTGAATCAATAAAATGAGTCATACCCATTTCCTGGTGTGAGCTCATAACAAAGGCTGATTTGTTTGGCTAAAGGCTTTTTTGGTTGCAAATAATTAATCAGATAATCAATTATAACCCAAATTAGAAAGGTGGGACAGTCCGGGAAATGCAAAAAAAACACAAAAATAGATGAGCAGAGGATCTCCAGTGTCCTAACAAATGTGTGAGAAAATTATTGAAATGTTTAAAAATAATGTTCCTCAAAGAAAGACAGGAAGGGAGTTGTGTATTTCTTCCTCTAAAGCACATCTTATTATTAAACAGTTCAAAGTATCAAGAGGAATGCCAGTCCGTAAAGCACAAAAGCCTGAGCTGAAAACCTAGGATCTCTGATCCTTCATATGGGACACGTCATGGAAGATTCCAGCCTATAAGGAGGATGCTCTGACTTCCTAGACTGGAAAAGGTTGATTGACAGGACCAGCTAATCATGGACAGGAAAGACGTGTAGTGCGCTGGTGATGTATATGAGTCGCTGACTTACACAGTCACAGCAAGTGTGATCTTAATTTAAGATTATATTATTTTTCTAGTGTTTTGAGCTCCCTTAAAGCGAAGTCTGCACTTCCACCTCATAGCAAGTGCTTTAGTTCAGAGCTCATTTCAATACAACAAAAATGACCTCTGTCCAATCACTACACGTGTCTATAAAGATAAGGGGATCTGTGCCGTGTGTAGCTATTGTCTATTTGGTCCAGATAAAGCCTCACTAGTGTTGTGTGGTATGCATGCTGTTCAGTGTAGATACAGTCAGTCTTGTCGAGTGCATTCCTGCAGGCCGGTTGGGCTAGATTTTCCCCCTGACAGCCTCACTCAGAATGGTTCAGACAGAAAACAGATTATGCTGATAGTGATGTGGTTCCTGATGTAAGCAGTACACAGCTGAGCTAAATACGTAGTATGTAATATATATTTTTATTTAATAACAAACTGCAGAACGACTGCACGGTTGCTGAGGTCAGGCCATGACAGAGGACTCTTCCTTTGGTCTGCAGAGAACAGAGCAATTACCCAAGTTAAAGATGTCCAATAGAAATGTCACTGCTGTAGGGGAGCTGAATGATCCACCATACAAATAAAACCTGCTCAGTGCTGGTCCTTATGGGGATCCTGGGTCAAGGGGCCTCCAGGAAAGCACTTTAAATGCCCTAGAGTCTGTAAGTGTAGAACTTTAAAGTAGGTCTATATGACTGACCTGATTAAATGGACAATAGTGTGGATACAAATCAGTATGTTTAATGAAGTGGACAGTGTGGACATATGGGGAAAGAAGTATTCAGACACTTCTGTTTCCTTCATTAAAAACAGTTACAGTGTATATATCTGCGTGTCCTATGACTTTGCAGCTCCAAGGAATCTACATCATAAAATAACAATAATACATGATACTGATAATGGACTTTTCAAGAACCCAACAACATTTTTAAAATATTTCATATAAATGATTTCATCAGACATGTGAAATCGAGTCACTTGACTTGGACTCAAGTCCAACTCAACTGGCCCACACATCCAGACTAGGCAACAGCTTCTTTCCCCAAGCCATCAGACTCCTTAACACCCTGGTCTGAATAACTGCACACATTCAATGACTGGACTGAACACCCACACACACACAACCTCATCTTTTAAATCTGTCCACACATAAAACTTAAAGTATAAAATGTTTAAATGTATACCAAATATGGACATAACTGCTGCTAAAAACAATGTTCATCTTTAAAAAAAAAAAAAAAAAAAAAATAGACACAACCACACTTTACTGCACCCACTACCAGTGGGCTATCTGCACTGTCCCCCTCCCTGTACTTATTGTTTGCTGTTTCGTGTATGGTAATTTGTTTTGTGTATTTATTGCATTATTGTTTTATGGAGCACCTTGGTACCGGAGGAACACTGTTTCGTTTCCCTGTGTACTGTTCACCACTGTATATGGTTGAAATGACTATAAAAACTACTTGACTCAACAGAATAGACAAACTTATGACTCAACTCTGCATTTACCTCCAGTGACTTGGAATTGGAATTTGACTTTGTCTTGTCATATGGAAATACAGATAGACTCCAGACCCATGAAGCCACAAACCCATTTTCAACATAACAATTTCTTATAAAAATCAGAATCAGATTTGTTGGACAAGTGTGTTGACACACACCAAGTATTTGTCTCTGGCTGCTGGCGTAGTAGTCTATGGAGTATACAGGTAATATACACAGTATACACAGACACTATGAGGACAAGTAACATACAGACTGCGTATATATTATATACAGAAATACCCACAATACAAACAACACACGGGTTACATACATACTACATACACATATGTAATAGAGCAAACAACAGCCGTGTACAACATGCATGGGAATGAAATTGTGGTAAGGATGAGTGTAATGTAGAGAGACAAGTGCAAGGGCAAGTTTGACGGATTTAATATGAACCAAAACAACCAGAAACAAAATCAATCCACAAAGTAAGCTGGAGTAAGCATACACAAGGGCTAACATGGAACACCAGGGAAGGGGCAGAGGCACAAACAGGTGAGGGGCGTGACATGAGGGCAGAGACAAGGAGGAGCTAGAAACCAAAATAAACAAAAGCACATGGAAAATTATTAAAGAGGAATGAAAGTGCTCCTGTACTCCTGTATCTGATATCAAATCTCATTTAGACGTTTTTGACCTGGCAGGTCTGTGCTTATATAGTTTACAAAGTAATTAGGCTAATGATAGCTAATGTGAAAATACCCTTTACATCGCTGATTTGTCTTCCTGGCTGCTCCTGCCAAACAACTGTCTCTGCAGCTTTGACAAATTCTGATTGTCAGTACTGACTCATCCGACTGATAGCTCACCAGAACAATCCCATCAGCATAAATCAAATCATGTGGTATTCCAACACTTTAGAATTGTCTTATCCATAAAGCTTGACATCTTGTTGCTGCAAATGGTGGTCTAATGTCCTGTTCCTATTCGTTTGTTACAGTTTCAAAGTAAAAAATCATTCACTGATTGATTGAACTAGTTATTAATGTTATTAAAAATAAACCTTTAAAATATTTACTTTCATGTATTTAAATAGTTTATGCTTTATCTGTTTCAGATATGAGCACGAATAACAGCTGTGATTGGTTTTGGCACGGGCTTGAAAAGTTTCTGGATGTAGGCCACATCAGTGTTCAGTCATCAAAGATTTATGCAATTGGGCCAGATTTGGTGGACGCCTTCCCCGACACAATTCTATGGAGAATTTCCTGTAGACTAAGATTTTTCAAATCAATTCAATTCAATTCAATTCAATTCAATTCAATTCAATTCAATTCAATTCAATTCAATTCAATTCAATTTAGCTTTATTGTCATCATATCAATACAGGGTTGTACAGTATAATGAAACACAGTCAGGCTCCTGCCCCAGTGCAGTATAAGAATATAAGTATGTATATAAACCGTGTAGTGCAAATACAAATAAACAAAACACTGTGCGTAAACAAGAGAGGTAGTCCAGCTGCTGCTGCTGCCAGCCCTGCCAGAAGTTTGCCACTGCTGGCAGACCTATATGACACCACTCTTCAGTACACCCACAAATTCAACTACTTCCTTCACATGATGGCCTTTGGCACGCTATCAGTAACTTGTTTTTGCCAGTCATTAACCTCTGCTGAATGTAAGTGACCTTCAAGCCCTTACACAGCATAGCACGATAAACTGTTATGCTACTCGGTTAAATATAGCCACAGGGTCCTGGGAGCATTTTGAAAAACTGTTGTCACTGAGCACAGTCTGCCACTGCATGAAGAAATGTAATTAGAAACTTTATGCTGAACATCAGTTCTATGCAGAAACGCTGCCGAGTTCTCTGGGCCTGAAGACAGTGGAAATGCATGCTGTGGTCAGGTGAGTTCATGTTGTGGTCAGGTGACTCAAGGGGTTGAGTTGTCCGTGCCAAAAAATAACTCGACCATCGACTCGACTCGACTTTTATTAACAAGGTTGCAAATGTTAATATCTGTCATCCTGAGGGCGCTGGTGGCCATGGCATGGGTGACTTGGGTATGCATGAAGGCACACTGATGTGGGGGCTATAGTGGGGTTTTAGAGAGATGTATGCTGCCATTAAGGTGATGTCTTTTCCTAGGACGTCCATGATTTTTTTTTTTTTGGCCAGATGATGTCGGGCCTTATTCTGCACACTCTCCAACAGTGTGGCTTAGTAAACAAAGAGAGTGTGTACTTGTCTGTCTAGATTTGTTTCCCATTGAAACAGTATGGCACATCATAAAGTGGAAGTCAGACAATGGTGACCACAGTGGTGTTAAGCAGCAGTGTTTTATCAAACAACAACGAGCAAAATTCCACTTTCAGTTCAAACTGCAGTTGGTATTTTCAGCCTCCAAATGATTATATAGAGTCATCAAGTTCCACATTTGTTTATATTTGCAAATATTTTGGTAAATATTAGACCCATTAGGCTGAATTAAATTAGAAGAAACGAGGTTGGTCAGCGAAAACAATGGAAATCTTTCCTTTTTCAGAACTTTGTTTTGCTTATCAGCACCTCTGAGCATGTCTGTTAATTCTAGGTCTCCCTAGTTTTTGACCCTCATCTTTGGCTTGCTTATTCCACTCAACATGCTTGGTCTAGATTCCTGATTAGAATTCACCTGAATCAGGTAGATAATGGGCAGCTCTTAACAGTCCTTTGACTGTTAAGGATATGTTGGGGTATCTCCTCATGGATACCCCAAAGGGTCTCCCTCAGTTTCCAGGCAGAATCGTTACAAGCTGTTCTGCGTGATTAAAAATATTCCTCTTTAAAATAATGAATGCACATCAAACAAAATAGTGCAATACAAAAACTCCAGCTGTTTTTATTGATCTGTGCAGTAATATGAAAAACAACAATGACAAACAAACAAATAAAAAAAATAAAAAACAAAACAGGGCTTCTACTGTATAATGTAATGCTTCAAGACTGGGGGCATGTCTGTAGTGTCAGTGTGCCCTCTGCTGGGTGCGCAAGTACATTACACAGCACTGAACTTGGCTGAATTTGACTGAAAATGTGCAAGGAACCACCTATCCATAGAAAACACTGCAGGTAAGAACATTACAGTTAGTTACATGTAAGAATAGTTTATTAGACTATTTACAGTAAAAGTTGAATTCCAACTATTAAATAAAGTAAACTTTCCAATCACCAGTATTACTCCTCTACCACTATAAACCACACGTTTCCTGTTAGGCAAGTTAGCCTACATTGTAGGCTCAGGGGCCATTTTATCAGAAACACCATATAGGCACTTAATAGGTTCAATTGCTGGCTGTCTCGGCATAATTAACTGTCCACCCTCTACACTGACAATTGGCACCCTCTAGTGCCAAACTCTCTGCTGACCAGATATTAACTGAACAGGCTGTCCTTAGCACAGAGGAGACACTGACATGCCCATACTGAACAGAATCCAATTACTATTGGCTCTGTGGTCAGAAACTGACCAGTGATGAAGGGAAAGAAACATATAAGTTGCATATTGTTTCTTATTGTAAACCAATAAGGTATATGAAACAGGTAGCTGTGTTTAATAGGATGGGCAGTTAGCATATACAGTCCAGCAACACTTGTTCCAACACCATACACTAAACCTATGTGGGGATTGCAATGCAACTCGAATCATTCTTAAGAGATTCGGGACCTAAATGTTTGATTCGATTGGAAAAGTGAATTCCCCACTTGAAATGATTTGTGCTAAAACGTTCTGAGAAAGTGCAACGTAATGTTTCTTTCATGTTTTCTTTCAATTCCACATTTTTTCTAAAGGTAGGAGAAGTAAAAACATCCTGTCATCTCAGATCTCAGTAACATCCATCAAACATTTTCCGAATCTTGGGCTAAGAATGTTGTTATCTGAAAATGTATACATTTTTTGTTACTTATTTTTAAAGTTAGAACATTAAATCTAAGGGTCCTCAGTGGCCCCTGAGTGGTGCAGCCCAGCATCAAGATAATCATGACCTGAACCCCCAGCAATTTCACACCTGAATTTAATTTGGAGAAAATGCTTGGTGACTGTGTGATGAAGTCAGTCAGTGTTGTATACGTAACTGAGATGCAGATGCATGATAATTAGTAGAGCTTCTGGCTACACTATGAAGTTCGAGGTCGGCAGCACCTTCATGCTGAGTTATATTTTTGGTTGAGCTGATTTTACCTGGCATATATATATATGGTATACCTAATAAAATGGCCACTGCCTATAAACCGTCTGCTCACTCCTCGTATCTATCTATATCTCATCTATAGCAGCAAAGTTAACCCTCTCCTCTCACTTCTGGAGTGTGTGATGTCATAAACAAGTGCCCCCATATCACACCAGTAATGTAACAATGACCTCATCGTCCCGGCCCTGCCACAACATCTCCCCCTCAAAGTCAACTTTGCCGTGCTTCCTGGCCCTCATCAGGATGCCCACTACTTTGTCGGAGATCCGCACATATCTGTCAAACAGTTGCCCGAAAGTGATCCGGGTGTAACCGTCCGGGTCCGGGTCAGCCATGGTCCTTATGATAAAGCACATGTGGTCGATCTCACGATGGATGTGTGCCTCAGCTCGCTTGGCCCTCTCTGCCGTCTTGCTGCCTTCCTTGGGGGTGCCGTAACCCTCCTCACCCTTCCGCAGACGTGTGGACATGGAGTACTCATAGTCGAAATCATCACTGAAAGGGTTCAGCTTCTGGTTGATGGTGTGCTCCGAAGCCCAGTTCTGCCAGCGGTTCTTCAGGCTCCCCACAGCGCTGTACTTGCTGGAGAGGGCGTTTATTTTATTGGCGTCCTCCACTTCCTTTTTGGACCTTTGAAAGTAAATTCAAATGTGTGAAATATGTACAACTTCCAAACCATAAAAATAAAACTGCACCATGACCACAAACATATGAATTTGTACGACACCTTGAATATATAAATATACATATATATACATATATATTCTGAGGACCATTTTTGTTGCCACAAGTGAGGCCAGAAACCTCGTTCAGATACTTGTTTGATAAAACATCTACTAGATTTCAATACACTTTTCTTCTGAAGATGCTTTGCATGTGATTATAATATGATTTCATCAGTGATCATGTAAACAGCATAAACTCAGACGTCTTAGAATTAATTAAGGCAGAGAAGTCTGATTATAAAGCCTGATGAACAGAGTCGGATCTCACCTCAGTCATAAGGTCTCCTAGCACATGTGTACCCTTACTCTTGTTTCTTTCAGATTTCTAAGTCTGTTCATGTGCAGAAACAGGCCCTGGCACTTCAAATTCACAAGCAGTGTTTAGCACTAACTAAGTATCAGTCTAAAGTTTAGACACACTCAGCTAAACAGATGTTATCAGTTATCTTAAAGACTCTACAGGCTTGTGCTTAACAGTTCAGACTGATGAGATGTCTGAAACAAAATACATCCTGTGATACCATATATATTCTTGATGTATCACAATATTCTATTTCTGGTATATCGATACCTCTGATTTTGTATTTTGTTTCACAATAAAACCTTTATCATTTTTTTTGCCCAATTTAAAAGCTCTAGTTCCTCTTTCAGTGTTTTGAGTATTCATGATGGATAGATGGATGATGGATTCATGATGATTGTGGTTGGTGTGGCTCAGCGCCTCAGCGGATAACAGCGGATAACACCACTACCCACCAAGTAGCCATTATCACACGTGGGAGACTGGGGTTCAAATCTCGGTCTGGGTGACTAGGCTGTGCTACACCAATAAGAGTCCTTGGGCAAGACTCATAACACTACACTGGCCTACCTGTAATATGATTAACCTTATAAGACGCTCTGGATAAGAGCGTCAGCTAAATGCCAGAAATGTAAATGTAAATAGAACAATAGAATTAGTCCGTAACTGGTTAGACAAACCCCTGCTATATCATCCTCCACTGCAAGTTAAGAAAGTTGTTTGTCCTCCTGTACATCTCCTTTTAGGACTGCGTAATACTATGAGTGCTGTTTTATAGTTTGATGTCTTCAGTTTTATTCTAAAGTAAAGCATTAAGCTGAAAGTAAGGAAACCTCGTCTAAGCTGTGTAAGTAGCTGTGTCTAAACTTTTGACTGGTGCTGTACTGTTGGTGAAACCATTGACATCCTTGAAATTGAAAGATTTATATGTTCCTCATCTTGTACATATTTTCAGATAAGGTGACTTAAAAAAGCCACGCCATAGGTTTCGTTTATGTCACGTCTTCTTCTTTGAATAAAGCATGCCATTACAATTTTGAGTCATTTCTTTTGTAGAATGTGAATATCAATGTAATGCAAGTAGGAATAGTAGCTATAATGAACAAATCAGTAACTGTTATGGATCATACATGTTAGGGGAAGTTAAGAGAGCTGGGAAAACTGAGTTGGCGGCCTTGCATATGTGCCCTTAGGACTATCTGGACCTCGCCTATGTGACATTACATCGTTGGAGACCCACACTCACCCAAGTGCTGATGGTCTCTTGATCTTCAGTGATGTTGACTCTGCTTCATTCTCTTTAGTGTCCTCCACTTTCTCCAAATCAGTGTCCAATTTCTGGACTCTCTCCTTCACTTCGGAGGAGCCACTGTCTTTGTCAGCTTCACCAGCCCTCTTCCGCTCCTTTTCTATCACTTTCCAGCTCTGTGTCAGCTCTGACACCATATTAGAACACTTCCTACGTCTTGTGGGCGAGCTCCTTTTGTTCAGCCTCTTGTCTAGTTCCTCTATTGCTGGATCCTTACAAATGCGGTTGGTCAGAAACTCAATGCCGGCACTCTTCTCCTGGACATCTCGTGTCACCGTCTTGACCACCTGCTTGGTCTTGATACGAGAGTCCTCAGATTCCTCCTCCACCTTCTGCACTTGATCCTGGGACTTTTGAGTCTGGCTGAGAGGAGCTTTCTTCTGTGATGGTCCAGACTTGTTTTGTTCTGTCTTGATGGTTGTGGGGTTCTCATAACTCTCTGGAGCCCAGCCTGTGGGCTCACTGGCCTGCTTCTCCTCATTCTCGCATATCCACTGCTGCCAGCTCTTTGCCAGGTTGCACACTGCACTCAGAGTCCGCAGCTTCTTGATGTTCTTGTTGGCTGTGGGCTTCCTCGGAGACGAGTTTGCAGGCTTAGCCTCAGACATGGTTGCAAAGGACCTGGTAGTGCTTCCTCTTCTCGGTTGTTTTTGTATCCCACGCTGTTGGTATTCTCGATATCTCGGGTACTTTCTAGACACAGTGCCCTCTCTTAAGCAGCAATGGATTTAAAATGGGGAGCAAACCCTACATGATGGTGGAAAGTATGCCTGGCATGCCCACCTCCCCGCTGATCGTCTTTCCCTGACACTTTCCCCCACCTCGGGGGGACTGCGGTGGAATCGCGTTTCATCAGAGACAGTGGCCATTGCCGAAGGTAAACAGGGCACAGCTCTGAGAGGGCTCTAAGCTTGTTCAAGCTCTGTGCAAATGTGCAGACAGCTGTATGGGCAGGCATGCTGACCGGCCAGGGCACACAGCTTATCAGGATATGTTGCCTCTAATGCTTGGGGCTTCGTGGTGTCCAGTATAAACAAGCATTAGAAGTTTACCCTGCATCTATGTAGTGAACAATAAGAGTGTGCATGTCTATACTGGAGATCTGTAAATGGATAGAATATATAGGCCCTGATGTCCGACTCTGCAGATACTGAAAAGATAAGTGTTTATGTAAGCGGATGGATGTAAGTCTAATCAGTCGGGACGCACAATGACATTGGAACCAATGAACTGCTGGCAGATAAATTGTGGCAGCTGCTGTTTAGAGTTGACTAATATTTCAAAGTGATTTTTGATGATGTATTTACTTACTACATTTGTATACCTATAGAAATAATGTTGAATTTCTCTATAATGCAAATAATAATGTGATTTTACATTTACAGCATGCATACATTACATAATCAATGTATCAGACATCATCAAAAATTTCATGCATTCTAATCAGCCAACAGGAATGAAACTGACATTGTGGGACATGCAAATGATCCAAGTTTCATGCTCTGATGCAAATCTGGCATGCTGCTATAGCAGACATGATGGACCGACACCACACTGAGAGACAATACTTCTGCATGTGTAGCTCAATAAATATTGCCCATATCAGTGTAATTAATGATCATTAATATTTCCTGGTAACCTTTGCCTTCCTTCCCAATAGCTATGCAATCCCAAATTTCTCCTTAAGTGCAACATATTATTTTAAAGAGGCGTGTAATACACAGTGGGGTGCGAAAGTTTGGGCAGCGTTGTTAATTTTCCTGATTTACCTTTATAAAGCATTGATTGTTTGGATAAAAGAATTGCGTTAAATATATCATATAGGGGACAAACACAGTGATATTTGAGAAGTAAAATGAAGTTTATATGAATTACAGAAAGTGTGCAATAATTGGTTATACAAAAGTAGGCAGGTGCATAAATTTAGGCACTGTTGTCATTTTATTGATTTCAAAACCTTTAGAACTAATTACTGGAACTCAGATTTGGTTTGGTAAGTTCAGTGACCCTTGACCTCCATACACAGGTGACTCCAATTATGAGAAAGGGTATTTAAGGGGGGCAATTGTAAGTTTTTCTCCTCTTCGCATCTTCTCTGAAGAGTCGCAGCATGGGAGTCTCAAAACAACTTTCAAATGACCTGAAAACAAAGACTGTTCACCGTCATGGTGTAGAGGAAGGATACAGAAAGCTATCTCAGAGATTTCAGCTTTCAGTCTCCACTGTGAGAAACATTGTGAGGAAATGGAAGACCACAGGCACAGTTCAAGTCAAGGCTCGAAGTGGCAGACCAAGAAAAATCTGGAATAAACAGAAGCGAAGGATGTTGAGAACAGTCAGAGTCAACCCACAGACCAGCACCAAAGACCTACAACATGATCTTGCTGCTGATGGAGTCATTGAGCATCGTTCAACTATTCGGCACACTTTACACAAGGAGATGCTGTATGGGAGAGTGATGCAGAGGAAGCCTTTTCTCCACCCACATCACAAACAGAGCACATTTGGACAAGCCAGCTTCATTTGTTCCCAGAAAAGTTGCAACATTCTATAATTTGCAATAAAAACAGGAGTCTGTGATTTGTTGATTTTCTTGGACCGTTATTTGACTGACAAATGTACAAATATTCCAGTGTTCTCACTGACCGACCAACACTGATGCCAGCACACTGAGGAAGAAGTTGGGTCAGAGGCATGTTTATATGACTTCTTCAGTTCTTTTAATTACACATATTAATCGTATGGGAAATTAGATTTTTAGTTGTTGGAATTCTTTAGTCATTCTTGCTTCAATCCAGACTGGGGCACCATACATTGTTAACAGGAGACAGATCTGAACTACAGACAGGCCAGTCAAACACACACTGTGTTGTAGCATGTGCAGTATGAGGGCTTGCATTATCTTGCTGAAATAATCATGGACGTCCTGGGAAAAGCATCATCTTCATGCCAGCATATGTCTCTCTAACGTCTTGTGAATGGGATAAAAGGGGACTCATCTGACCATACTGTGTCATCTGTGATGAACAGAATCGATGAATGACTTCCTCCTGCGTAATAGAGGTTCAGGTTGCATTTCTTGCAGACTGTTTTCAATGACAGCGGTTTTCCAAAGTGCTCTCGAGCCCATGTGGCTATATTTAACACAGTAGCATTGCAGTTCTCATGCAATGGTGTCTGAGGGCTCGAAGGTCACTCACATTCAGCAGTGGTTTCTGGTCTTGAGACACATAATTTCAAGCTTCTCCGAATTCCCTAAATTGTTTCACAGCATTATGTACAGTAGAGGGTGAAAGACCCAAATTCTTGGCAATCTTGCTTTGAAAAATGTTCTTTGTGACTGGAGCTTTGATGGCTGCACCCAACTGTAAGGCCCTCACCTGTTATTCATTTCCCTGAATATTTGTGGAACCTAGAATATTCAGTAAGCTTTTCACTCATATTAAATTACATTTCTTCCCAGCTTTATTAAGTGTGTTGTAGACATTAAATACTAAATGTGTGTTGCACCCCTAAGGAAGGGTCAGATTACAGTGCTATTGGGAAGGAAGATAAAGGTTACCAGGAACAATAAATGATGATACATTTAGACTGATATGAGCAATATGAATTGAGCTACACATACAGAAGTAGTGTCTATCAGTGTGGCATCAGGCCACCTTGTTTGTTGATCCAACATGCCAGAGGTCTCAGGTTCCTAGTTGTAGGTTGTAGAGGTTCCTAATGGTGATTGTTCCATAGTAGTGGAGGTGGAGTGACACCAGGCCTTCTGGATGTGTCACATGGCAACAAAACGTTCATCTTTGCGGTGACCACAAACCGTTGTGTCCAGCAGGACAAAAGCTCGTCACTGAAGATGATCCGCTGCCATTCTGAGTCACTCCATAAATCTGGCATGATACCAAGTCTTTGACAATGTTGACGTGGTGTTAAGAGCAGTCATTGTAATGGTCTGCGGTTATGTAGTCCTGATTCCTTCTGGGTACAACTATTCTTTTGACAATGAGTGTAATTAGAAAATACATTCAGGCTGCTCAGATAAACATTAAAAGTCAATTTCTTCTACTTTATTTTAAAAGAATTAATGAGTCATTGAAAACGTAGTTTGTATGTATTGCCATTTATGTATTGGCATCAGCATGAACACTGGCAATATTGGCACCTACCCATAATTGCCTTCCTTACAGCTATCACTAATTTAGTTGTATTGTCCACTACTAAAGAATTCATTTAAGTCATTTGTTTATGGAGGGACTTTTGTGTATGAAATGTGCTATATCAATAAGCTTACTTTGCTGTTGTTGGGTAAAGGAGTGATCCACTGGTAAACTGCAGAGGGAAATCACCTGTGCTAACATAAGCTAATGTTCTTCCACAGAGCTAAATGCGTCTCTGTGTTGCTCATTCTTGTAAACACAGTGTGTTTGTCAAACACTTGTTCATGTTCAAAGTTGTTGCAGATGTTTGTTGCTGGGAACATCTGGGAAATTTTAAACAGGAAATGTGATGCATGTGGAACATGGAAAATGTTGAAAATCACTGAGGCCTGTAGATGCAGGAAAGATATCGAACTTGATACATACATCATATTTTTATTGGTTTGCCACCGAAGGAGCACATGTAACGCAGCTCAGAGCAAGAAGATGGAGCGATATACAGCACATGCAGGCCATGCGTGAAACAAGTGTGCCAAAGGCAAGACTCATTTGATCCAGGCCTGTAGTGCTGATGTCGATGCCCAGTAAAGAATGTGACACCTGAAGGAGACGTGAAGTCCTGCTTGCGTATGCTGGTGGATCATCTTGCATCGCACCTGGCACCATGCAAAGACATGAAGACATGAGCCAGGCGACACTGTGCCGGCCCATCGGTTACATTTTGCTGAATTACTAATGCATGGCTATGTATGGTATTATTGCATTAGCACATATGCATATGATTGAATACAGCTCCTATATATGTTCTATATTTAGCAGTTTTATGTGTCTGTTTTTGTTTTCTGGGTGAATTTAAGCGCTGTATTATTAGTATCAGGCTGGAGCGCTGGCCAAATGGAGGCAGCTGTTTGCTATCAGTCATGAAGGAGTAGATGTGTGTCAGTGAGTGTGTGCAGGAAACAGAAGACCTGCTGGTGACCCTTCGGGGGAATTGTGTGTAATCTGTCAACTCTGATCTCAGACCTCTTGAACAAAATCACAATATTTGGAATTATGGCCAAGTTGTTAATTGCTAAACAATAGCGTATTTTGCAGTGTGTTGGAGTTTTTATGACCTAAAAAGACTGAACTGACTTCAGTGGGAATAATTTATCTCCTTAATAAATACTGAATGAGAAGATGGTTAGGTCTGTATAGATATCTCAAAGTAGACAAAACACAGACTCAAAGAGAGAGGAAAATATAAGGTACGTGCCATCCAACACGTCTTTTTTGACGCGTGTCAGATTGTTTAAAATGGCTTTCAGAATTGAAAGTAAGGGTGTTTGGGGAGAGATAAAGAAAATAGCTTGATGAATGTTTGACATATTCATGTTGATTGATTTTTCTCTCTGATATTCAGATTTAGGTTTAGGGAGATTTTAGGTTTAATTATGAAATATTTAATATAAAACTGACATGATACCATTTGTATTTGTGTATTGATCAAAACTGATCTGATATGTTTTATTTAGTTTGTTTTATTAGCTATTATTTAAAACATAAGCACTTCTCTTAAGATCATCTAAAAGTAGGTTATTCTTATTTTAACTCCGCTTCAATATCCAAGTCAGATGTTGAAGATTTGTTCTCCAGCACTTCTGGAAGATATTTATGATTGCTTGCTAAATTGTGATTCTGATTGAATTTACTTTTGAGATGTAACTTTCAGTAGTCCTGTTTTCTTTGCTCCTGTATTACTCCTGTTTTGAGAACTAACACTTTAGGCTTGTGTGTGCACTAACATGCCAGTAGAGGTCCTCATAGTTACAGCATAGCAGGTCAGCAGACTTTGGCCAGGGTTCTTCTGCAGAGGTGACTCAGGAAAACGGTAATTGAAGTGGTTGCAGATAAATGTGTGAAATGATCAAATGGAACTGAACATGACAGAGATCAGAAACAGTCACAAAGTAAAATTAATAACCTTGTATTACAAAACTTCTGTCCAAATTATAGGCAGATCAATTCTTCACCATACTTATAGATACTTATAGATAAACTTAAATATAAGTAAACTCATTTTTATTTAAAAGCATTTGTTTATATTTTCAAAACTTTAAAAAGTCATTTCTTTGTACTTTTGTTCACAACAAATGACAGATTCTTGGTTTTACAGCCTTTTACAGAAACTTTATGGGGTTTGCATATGAAAGTTGGAAGATCATCATGGCTAGTGATCCCAAACTTTTGAATGTTGGTGTACCAGACAACACTGAAGCCTGGTTGTACTGTAAAAGTGTTGCAACTGTCAGGAGGGAAACACTGTAAGGTCTTCAGGTCAGGCCATAAAAATCAAAACGAGGGAGAAACCCCTGTATGATAACGTTAATTTTAACCAGCACTCCTATGGGACTCTTGTAGTGTGTTAGCACTACACTAATGATGATACACAGAAATTATTATTATTTGTTCTAGACTAATATCATCAACAAAATTGTAGCATACAAGACATCATTATTATGTGTACATTCATGGATTATTAGTAAAGAACCCTGGTGTACTGCTGCCACTGTTTACTATTTCTAACATCTGGTCAGTTCAGTACATTTATTCACAGTCAGGGACACTGTAAAGTCCCAGTTGTACTAATGGCTGAGACATCAGTGTAGCTCCCGAAGCCCAAGTCAATGGGAGAGCTAGCTTGGCTGTAACTACTTACAAATAAATACAGGTTGAATAATTTTCTGCTGGCCGTTTCAAGAATTTCAACCTTTTGTTTCCAACCAAAACTGAACACTGAAACTAGAATTACATTGTGGAGCTTAAATACAACAAGCATGATGATTGTAATTAATTAAAATATGATGTAATTACAGACATGCGTTTCACTGAAATCATTAGACCTCTCTGAAGGCCTAGAAGACCCTGAGGGTTTTCCAGTTGGTAAAATGCACACTTGTCCAAAGTATTTCCATCTGTATGAGCTCATGAACCTACTGATTCATTATAGACATGTAGTAGGATTACCTAAGTCTAGGTTAGATTCAGAATGACTCTGACCTTCAGATACGCAATTTCGCCAAGGCTATGAATCCCCAATTTCCATCATCCCCAGAACCCACGTCCTTTGACGAGTTTTTAAAACCATTACCAACACTTAAGAAAATGATTTTACAACTTTAAAATCGTATTAGCACCATTCAGGATACATCCTTAATGAATCTTAAAGAACAGTGGGAGGGAGATACGGGTGTGCCGCTCACTGAAGATAATTGGCAGCAAATATTATACAGAATTCCTTCATCTTCCATATGTGCCAAGCATGGAATACTTCAGTGCAAACTTCTTCATCGAGTGTACTGGACAAAAGTCAGACTTAACAAAATGTATCCGGAGGTGGACCCAACATGCATACGCTGCCGTCAGGGTCCTGCTTCACTGATACATATGTTTTGTTTATGCCCGTCATTGCTCAAGTTCTGGACTGAAGTTTTCTCAACATTATCTGAAATTTGAAGATACAGTTTGAGCCCAACCCTGTTACAGCGCTATTTGGTGTGCTACCATCTGGACTGATCCCGAAGCGATATTCTGACTTTGTAGCGTTTGTATCTCTACTGGCAAGACGTCTCGTTTTGTTAAAGTGGAAACATTCACTTCCTCTTACATACCCAGAATGGATTAGAGATGTCCTTCATTACAGCACTTTAGAGAGAATCCGATGCACCCTGAACGGTTCTTCTTTAAAATTTGAAAGATCATGGCATCCTTTCTTTACATTCATAGAAGGGCTCTCACTCTCACAGCCATTCCGGAGTAGTAGTGGTGGAATGTTTCTCCCTGCCAAGGTTTGGTTATTTGTCATTAAACAAAACCATGTGAAAGATTGATACTAAGTTAGGTGTACAGCCCCTGAGGATTGTGTGTGTATGTGCGCATGTATGCATATGTGTATATATGTATATGTGTATGTGTGTGGGTGTGCATGTGTGCATCTGTGTATACGCTTTTATATTTATATTTTATATTTTATATTTATCTTTTCCAATATTTTATTTATTTATTTCACCCCCTTTTTTTCTTAGTTTAATTTAATTTAATTTTAATTATTATTATTATTTTTATTTAATATTTTTTTATTTTTTTATTAAAAAACCTATGCAACATAATTATTCTGTTCCCCAATGTCGTTCAATGTCTATAAAAACCGACAATAAAAAGAAGAAAAAAAAAAAGAATGACTCTGATACACCTAATCCAATGAATCAAGGCCTTTATGAGCATCAGGATTTTGGAATCTGGTGTGTTGAAACCAAACTCTCCAGATCACCAGTCATGGATGTCCTTGACTTAGTATAATATTACTTCACTATATCAGCAAATTATTATACTTTATTTAGGCTACTGAATTTTTTCATGACACATGGAGTGCTATGACACACCAGATGTCATATTGCAATACACACCAAAGAATTAGTGTAGTCTTCCATAGGAGACCCCACAGTGAACACACAATGTGGATGTGGGTGGAGCATCAAGGACAAGGGTTACTTGAAGAAGAGCTCATTTGGTCATAGGGTCTTCCAGGTCATGGGTCAATGCCATAAATACTTTTTCCCCCAGAAAACACGAGGTCACTGAGACTACCTCATCATGTACTCTATCTCCAGACAAAAAGCGTAATAAACACGAAAACACAAACTTGGTCCAGAGAATACAGCTGTCCAAGGGTGGTCTTGTTCAAATAAGACAGTCCACTCTGTTTTAGTTTATGAACCAGACTATAAAACTGACGGTTGTTGAATGAACAAGAAACATCTTTCTCCTGAAGGACTCGATTGGAAACATGGCTTTCTCACAGGCATTCCTTCCATCTCAGCTCTGTATTTCAACATTATGACTGAAACTAATCCCTCTCATACCAGCTTCATACCCACCTCAGGTGGTTTCCATTCTGGCTAAGCTCTAAATTGATTAATCGCCTCCATCATTACGATGGATAGTGGCGGCGTCCAGAAAGCCAGGTGCAAACTGGCTCTCCGTAACGACAGTGTCTCGTAGACCAGAGCTTCCTGAGCCCACCTGGACCAAGAACCTCCCTGTCTGCCCAGACAGGCTGCATGGTTCAGGGGGCAGAGTGAGAGCACCTGTGCCCGCTGGAGCATGTCCCACTTCTCCGCTTCTCCCCCCAGCTCTATTTGTCTTTCAATTCCTCCGAGTCACTGGCTGTTCCTGAGCTTGTTTTGTTTGGCCATCACAGCTAATTGAGCAGAGTCAGACCTGGTTGCACCGTCCGAACCCTGGGGGGCTTTGCAGAGTCGAAAGCCCGCAGTATAGTTTGATTTGGCCTAATTGGATTTATGTTGTGGCAATCTGTCTTTGATTAAAGGGATCATTAAGTGCTAAATGTTGATGAAAAAAGTGGCAAATACTCTGTTCTGGCTGCTGATTCTCATATATATTATGTCATTAGTGGAAAAAGCTCTGCACTCTAGGTTACCACAGAGTTTTTCCCCCAGAACTAAATATTGGAGTCAGAGGCAGAGCCAGCCAGAGTGTCGGGGACCCTACTTCAGGAGGCCAAGAGGAATGGCTATAACTGAGTAAGCATATAATAATCTAATAATGAAAAATCCTTATTCTTAACATAATTCTAGTTTCTCTTAATAGAACTACAGTTGTATAAGTGGCACATTCACTGCCCCCCATGAAAATACCAATGAGGTATTATGTACATGTTGATATTTAATATGTGCATAGACATTTTAAAAATAGCTGTTATTTCCAAATGTAATTATCATTTTCAGCCATATCACTGCAGCCTCCCGGCGCAATCCTGATTCTAAGGTTATGAAGAACATAAGCTCACAGGACATAAAATTTGTGACCTGTGCCTAAAGACGTACCTAATAGCACGTAAGACCTCCATGAGATACAAATACCAGCTACGATTGAATTTAATTTCTTGATGTTTGGCCACTCCCACTTTTGGGATTTGGTGGATGCCTTCCTTGACACAATTCTAAGGAGAGTTTTCGGTAGACTTGGACTTTAGCCAATGCTGGTATTTATAGCCCCAACATCCTGTGCAGCGCCATCTGCAGGAGCCTGAAGCTACTTAACATCTGATTTTTTGTTCAGTAAGCTTATATAAAACCTGATGGACTGGATATTCAGTCCTGTTAAATGAAGATACGAATGCACTCCGTACACTGGAAGTTCTTTGATGTGATTCTCTGGGTTTATGTTTACCCAATGCTTATCCAAGTGCAGCAGAAAGTGTCTTCATCAGCCAGTAATACTAAACTAATGGCATTCTTTACCTCCAACTCACAGCACTATACATGTTTCTCTTCCTGATAACAGCCTTATAATACTTAGCAGCCTCTCCAACACTAGATTGACAAGTCTCTTCCAGTTAGAGGCAGAATAGCAGAGAGATGCGAAATAGAAAAATAGAAACTGTTTTTGTCCATCACAAGACACTCTGCCAGTTAGATGATACAGCTCCTTTAGTTATAATGCGAGCATGGTGGTTTTGTCATGGCTCCTCACCTCCCTTGGTGTTAGGACATACATGATGCTGATATTAATGTTAGTATAGATAACTCCAGTATCCACTTATTACTTACTGGAAAACAAATGAAGTAAAGGAAATGCTTATTTGATTGCTTCTGTGTTACTCAGTACCAAATTATATCAATGTATTATCAGAAATATCAATTTCTTGCATATTAAATAAAACAAGCAAAATTGCCTAATACCTGCTAATACTCGCTAAAGGTGAGATCATTTCACTCACTTGTCTACACTACACACTTGTCAAGATATATTTTTTACATGTGTCAGTTGGAAGATCAGAGCCGCAACTAATTTAAAGTACATCCAGGGGGCTCCATTCAAGTCTTCGTCTAGCGCCCCTAGAATCCACTAAATCCACCCCTGGGCAGAATGAGGTATAATGATATTTGCTGAGTAGCTCCAGTACAGAAAACTTGTCCTAATAAGCTGGGAGGACAAAAAAAAATCCACAACAATCACTGTCTGCAGAATCATTGTAATAAACAAAATCGTTGTGATTCAAATTCAGGTACAAAGTACCACGTGTAAGCATTAAAGAGCCTTACGCTGTGGCTTGCAGTTTCTCTTATAATTATGTACCATATAATCACAATGTTTCTGGCTTCAGCTATTACTTAATATTCTATAATCATAATGTATTCTGTCCAGAGTACACATAACACTGTTTAGTGGTTCTCTTGTTTGCTGGTTAGATACCAAAATATTGCCACACTGGCACGCTGAAACAGTGGCGCACTCTATATGGGCAAACTCGTCCTCTTCCCTCCCTACTGGACAGCAGATCTCGCACACTGCAATTCCTTACTTTCACTTGCATGTTCTCCAGAACTTTGCCAAATACTTTGCCAGATTGTAAATCTAAAATGGTGTTCGTGTGCAGTTAATTACTTAGCAATGTTCTGTTTGTAGAGTCTGTAATTATGGGCACTTGTTCCTGTTGTATAATGCTTTTAAATAACCATAGATTAGAATGATTGTACAAAAGGGAATGGTTCAACCAAAGTAAAGCAATATGATATATTGTATGACTAAGGCACATGACAGCATGAAAGAGAACAAAAGAATGATCATGTGAATGAGTGATAATATTGCAGTTCTGTCATTCTATAACACTCACGCTAACCTGCAGGAGAATTAGTAGGCTCATTTCAGGCAAAAAAACAACAACCCTGAAACAATGTAACCATTAAATCAAAACTTTAACAAAACTCTGGGTTCTTTTCTTTTACCAGCACAACAAGGGAGACATATCTAAAACACAAGGACAGTGGGAATAGGACAGAACACCTAGCCAGGAAGTATTATAGTACATGGGAATAGTATAGGAATATACAGGAATAGTATACACTGACCAGTCACAACATTAAAACCACCTCAGTGTATCTACACTCTTAATTCATTGTATCAGCTCCACCTTCCACGTAGGTGCACCTTGTAGTTATACAATTACAGACTGTAGTCCATCTGCCGCCCCCTTATTTAATTCTCAATGATCTGGGCCCCCACAGGACCACCTCAGAGCAGGTATTGTGTGGGTAGTGAATCGCTCTCAACTCTGCAGTAGCACTGACAAGGTGGTGGTGTGTTAGTTTGTGTTGTGCTGGTGTGAGTGGACCACACAGCATTCTTGGTGGAGTGTTTAAACACTGTGTCTACTCACTGTCCACTCTAATGCACTCACACCATCTACTTTGTTGATGTAAATTCAGAGACGATAGCTCATCTGCTGCTGCAGAGTTTGTGTTGGTCATCCTCTAAGCCTTCATCAGTGGGCACAGGACACTGCTCCAGCAGCACCGCTGTGTCTGATCCACTCACACCAGCACAACACACACCAACACACCACCACTACGTCAGTGTCACTGCAGTGCTGAGAATGACCCACCACCCACATAATACCTGCTCTGTGGTGGTCCTGTGGGGGCCCTGACCATTGGAGGGGATGAAGTATGCAGATAAACAGATGGACTACAGTCTGTAATTGTAGAACTACAAGGTGCACCTATGTGGTAAGTGGAGCTGATAATAAGGATTAAGGGTGTAGATACATTGAGGTGGTCATAATCTTATGTCTAATCTGTGTGTATGAAGATGATAAGTCTAGTAGTAATAACAAGGTAGATTAATATGTATTTAATGATAGAGAGGACAGTTATCAATAATAACGATGGTATCTTATCATAAATTATAGTTATTAAATGTATTTTTTGAATAAATTGTTAGTTCTTGCTGTATGTCTATATGCGTGAAGCCCATTACTATGGTTTGTTCTCCGGATGCAGGAGCACAGCCTTATCACTGGTTGGAATATCTTAAACATTGGTTGTTATACTGTAAAAGTCATGATATGATACAGTTTCCTGTTTTTGGTGGCCAAATTTTTTGACATCTGTGACTTCATGAACATTGAGCAATTGAAAAAAGGGAAAATGTTCTGAGATAAGCAAAATTAATTTGACTTTATTCACATTTCTCTGGATGTTCAGACAGTGTCCTTTCCCACCATGGCCTATCACAAGGCCTCTTGACTTTGCTTTGGCCTCCTGAAAGTAAACTATGGCAGCACATCCATTTCTGCATTTAATCCAATAAGGTTCTCTTGCAACATGCAATGCTGGTTGTGCTTGGCTGTGTCACAGACGCTCATAAATAAATGACAGGGGCAGTAAATTAACTCGTACATGAGTAAATTAACTTGCACAGGGTCAACCATGAAGTTTCCAGGAGTGGAAATCTCATCCCCCACGTAGCAACTTAAACATTCTAAGTAGACCATGGTAGCAGGACGAGTTACGAGGGAGAAGAACGCTCTGTGCTGGTCATTTGAATTTATTAGAGGTGCCTGTTATGTGTCTGCTGTTAATGGAGCAAAAGAAAGAAACAAGGTTAGGGAACAATTGTCCTGGCCTTTGAAGCATTTAAATTTTCGAGTTTGACATTAAAATGAGGTTCAGGGCAGTGATGCGTAAATGATGGAGACTATCTGACATTACTGGCTTATCTACTGCTCATTTTCCTGATTTAGCTGATTTACAAGGTTGCCTGATTCTTAAGTGCACTCTAAGGTGTTGTAGAGTTGATTCAATGAGAACCTGATGATCCAATTACTAAGCATAATGGACCAACTCTGGTCAATAGACTGTAAATGCTATTAGACCTGCTAGGTCAAACAATTTCCATCTGATCTGGGTGGCTGGATGTAGAGTCTTGTGGTCAATACACTGTTACACGGATAAGGGAATTATACAGCAACCCTTGCTCAAGAAAAACTCTTATCAGTCTTATCAGTCTCCGGTACATATCTGATCTTCTCTGAACCAGATCTATTCAACTTTGTGATAACTGCATTTAAACCCAAAGTTTGCCAGCTGATAATAGCATGCTAAGATTACATTGCAATATAGATATGATAAACCTAATATATATTACCTTCCTTACAGTCTTTACAGTAAGAAATAACCAAGGTACTATCTGAATCTTCTCAAGTTTACCCACGTCACTCCACTGCTGCGCTTCCTTCACTGGCTTCCTGTTGCTGCCCGCATCAGATTTGAAACGCTAATGCTCGCCTACAAAGCCAAGAATGGACCAGCCCCTCCCCACTTATGGCAATGGATAAGAGTCAATCTGTACTTACAGCCCTTCAAGCTTCAAGTAAAGCTCAACTCGAGCCACTATCCCTGAAGACGCATGGAAGACACGCGTTCAGACTCTTCTCTGTCCTGGCTCCCAGATGGAGGAATGAACTTCCAGTGACTCTCCGGACAGGTGAGTGTCTTGCAGTTTTCAAACACAAACTGAAGACCCACCTCTTTGTAAAGCACTTAGGTGAGTGAGCACTAGTAGATGTGTAAGTTGAAATACTTGACCATAACCTTTCCTCTCTCTAGGTATGAGTGCTGGGTTGGAGTTGCTAGATTGAGCACTTATGCTCTGTATATTGTTCTTTCTAGGTATCAGCAATGGCCCTTGTCTGGGCAACGCCCGAGCTCATAGAGTTTTAGACTCTATTCTTCTTATACTAGCTGGGAAACATTATCCAATGGAACACAAAGCACAGTTGTAAGTCACTCTGGATAAGAGCATCTGCTGAATGCCTTAAATGTAAATGTGTCTTTGCTAATAAAGGATACAGCTGAGAATGTAGATGCTAGTTAGCATAGGGCTAAACGCTTACATGCTAACAGCTAGTTGCTATAATCATTGTTGCTAGCAGCAGTTTTAGACAATATATCTTTATAATGTTCTGTTATGCCAATAAACGTGTTCTAAATAGTTTTGTGAGATTTTAAACTAGTTAAACACTGAAATCGTTTAGCTAAACTATCCCCTTTATGAAAGGCAGCAAACATGCAGTATCTGATCTTCTTTAAATTAGATCTACTTGACTATACTGAGACAAAAATAAACGTTTTCCAGCTAATGAGAGCATGCTAATTTTGCACTGTAATATGAATTTTATTTTGATCTTATAAGCATTGCACGATAGACATAGACATACCAAGATATTAATAATGAATACAGCTAAGATTATAGATGTTAGTTAGCATTGTGTAGACCTAAATGATTTCATGTTAACAGCAGTAGTTTTGGAGAATATTTATTTTAAGTTTAAGTTCTGTTATGACAATCAAAATGTTCTACATAGTTTTGTAAGAAGTTTATAACCAGCTAAACATTAGAATCCTTATTGAGCTAAGCTATCCACTTTATGTACACAAATGCTAATAGCTAGCTACTATAATTGTTGTTCTAGCAGGTGTTTTGGAGAATATATTGTGTTTCTGGTTGGTTTAGCAAACAAACATGCTCTGAATATTTTTGTGAGAGTATTACAACCATCTAAACTTTTTTTTACACTTCATGTAGCTTTCCAGCTGAGGATACATGCTAACATACTAATTGTGAAAAGTAATACGGATTGAATTTATCTAATTTACATTTTGCTACAATTCTTCAATTTAGAAATAACCAAAGTTCTTACTTTAAAGAATACGGCTGAGCACATTGATGCTAGTTTTCATCATTCAGGCCTGTAGGCCTAGCAGCTATTGTCATTGTTACTAGCAGAGAATATATTTTGGAGAATACATTGCTTGGACATTCTGTTAAGCCAGCAAACACCGTCTAAATCATTTGTGGAAGTTTAGAACCAGCTAAACATTAGAATCTTTCCTGATCTAAGCTCACACAGGGGAGCAAACATCAAAACAAGCTAAAATATTTGTTTCTGACATCCGAGCAATGTAAGTTATTTAAAGACATCTCTCTAAACCTCCAGATCATTGATCCACAGGGAATGGCTTTATGAGTTTGCTCTTGAGTCATCATCCCTTTAGCGTTTCGTTACGCAAGCTCGACATGGGACACCACAAAATCTGTCATGTGGAAGCCTACAGTACATTTCTTTACGGCGAGTCTGTACATCTCTCCTAAATCATTAGTTAAACTATCCTGTGAAGAACAACATCATAAAATACAGTGGTAAAAAATATATGAGTAAACACAAGAAGGGAGAGCACATCTCAGAGGAGCACAAAAGCTTAATTGAGAAAACACACATCCTCTTCCTGGTAGATTAGACCATAACTAAAGAGTCCCAGTACACCTTAATGAGTGTCCCGTGATTGAGTAGTGCTCTATATCTGCCATGCAGCAGGATGCGGAGGTTCATTCAGTGAAGATCCTTTGGTCTCATTATTCTTATTTGTAGATGTTAAGTACGGTCAGTAAGATAAAAGTCTAGCTATAAAGTACATACTGCAATACAGGAACATTTTCGGGTGGTTTGACTGTACTCTAAGGCATTGGATTTGAAAAGAGACAGTGACTATGTAGACTGTCAGCTTTAATTTAATGATATTTGTGATCAGGTGCGATAGGAATTACATTTCTTCTTTTCAAGGGACGGAATAGTAATCAGACAAGTGGTTACATGGTGATTAAGTATGTTGTTAATGTGTTGTTATATCATGTTATTGCCTTTTGAAATTAAGACCTTGACCACAACATTAATTAATTAATATACAGCATGTACATACACATATCGTCGCTGTCCAAAGAAAAACAAGTATCTCCAAAACGGCAACTTTACAGGAGAGATAAAAAACCTCATTCAATTTTAAGGTAAGTCAATGGAACCAGATGTCTTTCCAAGTAAATTTGGGCCATTTCTGTTGGTCCATTCATCGTGCAATTCTCACACAGTGTAAATGGCAGCTGCTGTTTTTAAATGACGCATAAAAGTCAAAATGGACAAAAATGGAGATACATGTTTTATTGGACAGTGACAATATCCTCAAAAAAGTAGTTGTTGGACAAATAGCTGCACCCAGAAGGAATCAACCAACAGAAATGAAACTTGGTGGGTTAGTTTGGCATTGTGAGATATGCCAATTATCCAATTTTATGCTCGGCTGCACATGTGACAATTGTGGACATTCAGCAAGCAGTGATGCCCTTCATTAGTCTTCTTGTTGGTGCCAGCACTATTGCCAGGCAGTTACAACAACTGCCCCTAACACCACATTTACATCGACAAATACTGCAATGGTGACATGCCAGACTGTCATAGAGTGATTCAAGAATGGTGGCTGGTCATCTTCAGTGATGAGTCCCGCTTTTGTCTTGGTGGAGACATCCAACCAATCTGCATTTAGATACAGATACCATGGAATGGTTTGTTGTCACATGTCACACATCCAGAAGACCTGGTGTCAATCCACCTCCACCCCTTACTGCAACAAGATGCATGGGGCGGATTAGGATTACAGCATTAGGGACTTCTATAGCTCCATGCCAAGACATCTGGCATGCTGCATTAGCAATCATGGCAGCCCAACGCCATTCTGAGAGACACTACTTCTGTATGTCAGTCTAAATTTAGCTCATATCAGTCTAAATTTACCGTCATTTAATCTTCCTGGTAACGTTTATCTTCCTTCCAGATAGCATTGCAATCTGATACTTTCTTCTGGGTGCAGCCGTTCTTTTGATGATGAGGGTATAAATATAAACTTAATATATTCCTCTCACTAACTTTGCATAATGTTATGATTGGTCAGTGTTCCCATCAGTTGTTAATGGGGCACTAATCACTGTAACATATATACCACCAAGTCAACACTTCACAAGTCTATAACTTGCATGTCATTGTACACTGGAACTGTGACTGGATAAATAAATTGCATTGTGCTAACAAAAATTCAAAACTCATATGAAGTGGAAGCTAACACTTTTGGAGAGAGTGGGCATTTTTTTAACCAATTAATGGGAAAATGAGTCCCAATCAATCAACCATCACTAACATTAGCTGTCATAGAACGTTTCCTGGAAAGTTAATTAGCCACACTTTCACACAGCCACCAATAATGGCCACATGTGTATTCAACTAACGTTTATGTCTGTATATCATGTTTGTTGGTGTGGCAGGAAATGAGTTTTCAAATCTTGACATTTTTATGCCCCCCTCCTCGGTACATTTGGTACTCCCCATGTTCAATTCCTGGCTACGGCCTTGATGAAGACTGAAGATGTGTCGATGCCAAAACAGGCCATCTTGACTCTGAAAAAAAAAGACCTGGCAGGCCACTGAAGACCACAGTTGTGCATAGCCAAAAAACAGTTTAAGACGTTAAAATAATTCAGGACACTGGAACAGATGTGATAAAGAACTCCAAAAATAGAAGAATACACCCGCACCCTTGTTTACAAGATGTAAAGCACTGCTAAGCCTTCAGAGACCAATGTTCAGGTTATAGATTGCTAGAAAGATCATAAACAGCACACACAGTTCTGGAATAGAGTCTGAGATGAAGATTGATGAAGAATGCCAGTGTGTATGGAAGCATTGTAAAGCAGTAATACTCTAATACATCAGACTAGTGTAACAGAGTAGATGTGTTTGGTGTCCATAATGTTTTTGCTATGGTTTCAGTGCTAACGAAGCTAGCAAACCATAGCAGCTTATTCCTGACCAGTTAGCATGATGCCAACTCCATGCATAATCATTTCATGTATGTTTCAAAAACAGACTTGCTTGTGACAAATGTATGCCATACTGCTATTCATGAACTTTAACAAACATGTATAAAAACCAGGCTTCTGTCTCATACCGGATATCATACAGTCAGTGCACATTGTTATGAAGAAATATAATTTTATGAAGAAATATGCCATATCCAATTTATTTATTTATTTTTTTGTAAAAAGCATCTAATAGCTACAACACTACAATGTTCTGCTGGATTAATTAAAATAATTTTAGTTTTACATCATTCTACCTTTTTTAATTTGTTTGAATAATTTGCATATTTATAATATTCATATAATTCATATTTCTATGTCATGTTTATGGAAAATTTTGATAAGTGCAGAGAACAGTGCACTCAACACTCAATACTCCACCTACAAGCATTGTCTCATGAGCTGCTGAATGTTGAATAGGGAAACACAGTAGGGCATAAATCTGGCCAAATCTGCGTTCTTTTTCACACTGTAAAAACGAAATCTGCTCTTGTTAAAATTATATAGCAGTGATTTCACAGCTTTCCTTGATTTAAGTCTTTATTTAACTCAATCAACTCAAATTTCTTAGCTGAGCCTAACTAGTATTTCCAGTTCTGCGTTCCAGTTAAATAAACACACGTTCATTTGTGCTTTTTATTGTGTTTCCTCTCTAGCTGGGTCTCTTTCCATCACCTAATGCCATTAGACAGTTTTATCCACTTGGGCTTTCGGATATGGACAGCTGCGGCATTGCTGGGATTCAAACTCATGGTCTGCTGAAAAATGATTAGACAGCTGCATCACATGTGACCACGTTATCTTTTAAAGTTAAAACAATAAAATCTTTTATAGTGTATTAAACATTTATAGACACCAAATCTAAAGATCTTCAGGTGTTCCTGAGTGTTCAACTTTACAGGTGAGGACAAAAAGCTAGTTTCATTTTAATGGAAGTCAATGAACAATGGATCCAGGTCTATTTTTCCAGGCATTTGGGGCGATTTCTGTTGGTACATTCATCATGACAGTTTCACACAATGCAAACAGAAACTGCTATGTTTACACAACAATTTAATTTAAATTAAATAAATATGTATATTTATAACAGTGAATAAAAAGCATGTGATGGATGATGTAACTAATCTGCTTTATAGTTTCATAGCTCCAGCGGTAGGGGAATATTATGTGATTTTAATTTTGCATTAAACTACTCCTTTAACCGCACGGGTCCAACCAAAGGCCACAAAACTCAGGGGAGAGTATTTTCCCTTACAGCAGCACAATGAACCGAAACATGCTGCTAAAGTAACTACGCCAAAAAATAAAATGTACTGGCCAAGTCAATCACCCAACCTGAACCCCGCCGAGCATGCGGCAAGATCGAAGGCAAAAACCCAGAAACTGAAAATGACAGCATTATACAGCTGGCAGAACATCACTAGGGAAGATATGCAGAATCAGGCAGTGTCTATAGATCAGAAACTAAGCAGTCATGTATTATTTGAGTGAACCACTTCTAGTCCCCTGAAATGATGGAGTGTTTAAAGAAGGCCTCTGATTTCTACATGGTAATGTAAATATCCCTGAATTAAAGCTGAAGCCTACGTTTTAACCTCATAGTCATTGTTTCAGTCCAGTGCGGAGGAGTGCATCGCTGTTCTGGTTCAAATGGGCTACAATGTATCATCTAAGGATTCCGGAGAAAGAGAAGAAAGACAAACTGAAAAATGGAGGGATTACTTAGATGTTCACAAGGATGTTTAATAGTCTTATTTTTAGTGCTCGCACATAGTCGTTCTGCTATTGTCAGCATGTCAGCCTCTGATGCTTTGCATGTGCATGTGGCGTTACTTTAATGCATTTGAAAGGCAGGGCTAAATAGGTGTGACACTGGGCACCAGAGTCTTCCCAATCAATGGCACCTCGTTATCTAAAAGAAGGCCAAGGCTTCTGTGATGTATCAGGCACCAGATGAAAAAGTGAGGATGAATCATTCAGTTACGCTGCAGTTCATACAAAACATGCTAAATATTTACACCATAATGAAGTGCCTATTGTCACATTCGTTCAAACTGGCCTTGGCTTCAAACCATCATTCAATCCAAGGCTTTTCAGTCCCATGAGCCTCTTTCTCCAGATTATCCTGTACGTGGTGCATACGCCACCATGCCATCATGAGTCCCCGAGTGCACATAGCGCTTCTACACACTGTATATCAAAAGCCTCGGCCTGTCTCCTTGTGTTTCTCTATCCGTCCATGCTTCTGAAATTTAAAGATCACTGTTGGCCAGTAATGCCATTCCATAAACAAACAAACAGGGGCCTGTCTCAGCTAACCCTGAGCGAAGAACGAGGGAGGCGCTCCCCTGGGCCTGCTCAGCGAGGAGAGAGGAGAGGGGGGCCTGATAAACAGGGCTTCGACTGCCCCGTGCCCCGGAGCTTAGCCGTAACTCATCTGGCCCCGCTAATCTAGACAACCCCCCCTCTTTCCCCAACACCCTTCCATTACCTCAACCCACTCCCTCTTTCACACCGGCCCTCTAAACCAAACGTCGTGCTCACTCTTCCTATCCATCCATCACGGTGAACACCTATCGGGGTTCTTAAAGCAGGGGTCCCAAAACTCCGGCTGTGTGTTTATACTTTCGAGTTCCTTTTTTCCCCCAACTGTTTGCGCCGAACAAATCAGGACGTTTTTGTTTAAGATTGACGCAGCCCAACGTTGTCTTGGTAGGGAAGTCTCCAGGGCTTCTGCTCTCTAGCCAGGCGGAATATCTGTTTCTTGAAGAATGACGGAGTGTGCCAGTAACCACCACTTGCACTTCCCAAATAAAACCTTGGGATCAAGTACTGCTGGCCGTCTGGTACGTTTTAAGAATGGGGCCTGTAGCCGTCAGTGTCGCAACTGGCTTGTGAATTTTAATAGAGTTTTGTTTGTTTCACGAGGAGAGGCCATTCATTTTACACCTGGTGCAGCGCCAGTGAGAGTCAAACAGATCTCACAAGCATTTCAACTGAGTTTGAAAGCCTGGGACGGAAAGTCATATAGTGCAAAAGGGCCCCTAAGTGTAGTGCTGGAAAGAAAGGCTGACATATCGCAAGGAGATCATGATAGGTATCGATTTATCAGGATTGTTTGCTGTAGTTCTGAACGCTGGCCACGCAATGCAAATGTAATCTCTCTGCTCCGACTGTGGTCTGTTTCCATCCAGTGTTCTGTACTGTTTTGACAGATGACCACTTCACCCTAATCTCGTTTCCCCTGGTAAACAGCTGCCTCAGAGCGGAGAAAATGATATTCGCCGCCACATAACTACATTATCTTCTCCAGTAAATTAGATATCACAGCGCTGACAAAGACTGTGCTGCACGGAACAGGTTGAAGCTGTATTATTTAACTGAGGATCACATTTTCCTGGGACACCAAACACCACCCAGTTTGAGGGCACCCAAGTTCAGTGAAGTTGGCCCACTTGCTGCGCTGACATCAGAGGTTATTCGCATCAAATCCACACCATACCGATGTACTGCCTCCTGCTTCCAGAACTTCTGAAGTCTCTACTGATTATTTTTACATGCTTAAGATGGCCATATGACATTTTAAAGCTTTTTTGTTTCAATGCACACGATACACTCATCATCCAAACAAGCTGCACACAGAAGGAATCAGCCGACAGGGATGAAACTTGATGGGTAGGTTTGGCATTGCGAGAAATGTGAATAGTTCAAGTTTCAGGCTTGACTGCGCAGGTGATGTAGGCAAGGACGGGCCTTACCTGACTTACTATATAAGGTTGTCCTGTTGTGTATGCTTTTCATTCTGACTCTCTTTCCATTCTGTGCTGTCGTGTTGGTCGGTGAGAGGAGTCACATTATAGGGCTCTGGGAAGCAGAGTGGTCTCATCAGTGTATTGCACGTGTGGATACTACCATAGCATTCGGCATGCACCAGCGACATGAAGGATCTGGGAGACCTACACAAACCACAGAGAGAGAGAACCTATGAATTGTCCAGCACATGCAGACTGACCCAAAAGCCACAATTATGGACATTTAACGAGCAGTGATGCTGTCCATGAGTCATCCTGTTAGGGACAGCACAATTAGTAGGCGGCTGCACAGAGCAGAACTACACACACACTGTCTGTTATGATGACTGCCCTTAACACCACATCAGCATCGCCAAAGACTGCAGTGGTGTCATCCAGACTGTCATGGAGTGAGTCCTGCTTTTGTCTTTTTGGAGACAACCAACGAATCCATGTGTGGAGGCACTGTGGTCAGCACCAAGAAAAGCAGTTTGTTGTCACACGTCACATGCCCAAAAGGCCTGGTGTCACCCCAGCTCCACCCCTACCACCACAAAGTCGCATGGGATGAATTATCATAGGACACCATTAGGAACCTCTACAACTCAATGCTGAGACGCCTGGTGCCATACTGAGAGACACTACTTCTGTATGTGTAGCTTAATAAATATTGCCTGTATCAGTCTAAATGGATTATTGTTTATTGTTCCTGGTAACCTTCATCTTCCTTCCCAATAGCATTGCAATCTGATACTTCCTTCAACATGCCACTATATTTTTAATTAAAAAATCTTTAAGCAAAACTTCAAATCTTTATCAGTCAAGTTTAGAATATTTAGTGTAAAGATAGATAGATAGATAGATAGATAGATAGATAGATAGCCTAAAACACACTCACATCACCTGTAAATACACTTTTTTAACCATTTGGGAACTGAGGATACTAACTGTTTCAGTTTTGCAGAAGGAGTTTTTGGCCATTCTTGCTTAATACAAGACTTCAGCAGCTCAACAGTTGGTGTGGTGCGTATGAGGCACCAATCATTTTCAGTGGGAGACAAATCTGGACTGCAGAGGGTCAGTCTAATACACACACTCTGTGTTTATCAAGCCATCATGTTGTAGCACATGCAAAATGAGGCCTGTCATTGTCTTGCTGAAGTGACCATGGACCAAGGTACCTTCACACCAGATGCAAGTCCTACCATGCTGTGGTCGCTCATGCACCCTGTACCATGCGAGATGTTGGCTTTTGCACCTTTCACTGATAAAAGTCTTGATGTTTCGTTTTATTTCTCTGACTTAAAACATGGACAGATCTGACCACAGATTTCCACTGTCGTTCTGACCATCTGAGAGAAGTTTGGGCTCAGACACTCAGCAGTGTGTCTGCATCTAATTGATGTTTGGCTTTCTCCTGCTTCAGTTACGTTTCAGGTTGCATTTTGTGATGCAGCAACAGACCGTCTACAGCTTTCCTAGGTACTCCCGAGCCCATGTGGCTATATTTAACACAGTAACATGACGATATCTTTTACGGTGCCATCTGAGGGCTCGAGGTCCCTCACATTCAGCAGTTCACATTCAGCTGTGCCCTACACAAACCTACAATTCCCCTGGATTCCCTGCAATTTTTCACAGTATCTTGTACAGAACATTTGAAAGACCTAAAGTCTTTGCAAACTTCTCACAAGGTTTGGCACAAAGTGACGAGACATTAATAACCGATGGTAACTTGATTATTCAGGGTGTAACTTTTTTGGGGTGCGTTGCAGGCACTACATTCAAAAAACCTGTTTTGTAATGTCTTCATATATTTGTCTGTGAATTAAAGGCTCAAAACAATTGAAGGACTTATGCACTGTATATACCTTTCGCCTATTTTACAGCTTCCATTTTTTGGAGTAGTATCTCATCTCTTAAAAGCAGCCTTATAAGTCGGTTGCATTTTCTGCTTCTTGTGATGTATAACACATTCAGTGATGGTGAGGTCTGGACTCTGGGGTGGTCAGACCAGTGGGGGAACACCAGCAGGTTCTTTTGTTAAAATTTCTTGCTTCTTTTCTCAGGAACAGCTTCCTGACAGCTACACAAATCTTTTCAGACCCATACGCCTGAGTTATCTTCCCACAGTGGGAGGATAGACAGAAATACCTGCAGAGTTTATCAGATCTGAAGCCAGACTGAAGCTAGATGTTCTCCTGTCTCCCAAAGATGAAATCTTTAATTACTGTGTATGTGATGGGGGCACTTTGGTGGTCTGTCAGACCAGTTTCTCTCTATATTAATAGGAGTTTATAGTTTACAATTTTACATTTACAGTATTTTATGTATTGCATCTTCTACACCACTGAACAACTTGTACTTGATGGGCTTTTTTGACTGGAAATCAAATAAATGAAGGGTGGTTTACTGTATGGTTCCACTGCATATTTGGACAAGGATTGAGATTCACTTGTTTGGAGGTCAAAAAACAGTTGAAGTTGCTGTAACCTTAGTAGATTGCAAAAACATGCAAACATTCTACAACATATGGAAATTATACAGCGTCCAGTATAAACATGTTCTATTTCTACCCGTTCTTCTTTGTTAGATGACAGTGTTAGCTGAAACTCACCCCTATTGAATGGCATCCACCAACCTGGAAGTTAATCATTTACAATAATACCAGCAACTAAATTCCCATTTTGGCTACATATGAGGAATTGCTGAAATGTTGCCATGGCTGCCCCAAGCCTTGCTCTGATTTGAAAGGAAGTTTTTCAGTATCATATGTCTTTGGCACAGCAGAACTACAAAATGGCCTGTAAGTTGCAGCGATTTCTGATTGCAGCCATAGAGAAAAGCAGTACTCAGACCATTTTATCTTTTGGCACAGCAAATTGCCCTACCTGGTGTGCAGAAATGGCCTAAAAAATATGTCAGTTAAATTCTCTCTAGAGCGCTAGCACTTCCATAATCGCCTGACTGGACCGAGATAGTGATCCTTGAGTTCCCTATAAGGGTATAACTAGTTTATTTTTGGAGAATTCCATCAAGTTTAAAGCTGTGGAATAGAATTACAGCATATGCGTTCCCTTTTTTTTTGGTGTCCAGATGGTTCCATTTCCGCTCCAGTTTTATCTCTAATATTTGCCGTGCCGTCTCTCAGGAGACTGGGATGGCTTTCCCCATTCACACTGCAGGTATGGTCTCTGTCCTTATCTGATTTGGCATGAGGCCTGATGCTTGTCTGTAGGCCAGGCCTGCTTCTTCTCTGGGGCTCTGAGGGACCCCTATCCCCCATCCACCTTCTGCAAACAGGAAATGATCCGTCTTCAGAATAGTCAGTGGCCCATGGAGGCATGTGAGTCAGTCTTCACCTAGCCATGTCTCAGCTACGGGAGGCAGTCCTGGGGCTTCATCTGGGCTCTGGACCACATCAGTGTGTCATTAGTTCAATATGTGAAAGTATACACCAAAAATTGCAATGCACCCAGTTCTGAAACGCGGATATTCCTGGATTTGAGGTTGCCATAATCCATCATTCACCATCTTGGGTCTGAGGGATTCTGATGCTCCTCTTTTGTGTGGGTTTCAGCGCTACATCTGGTTTGCTTGCTTCTTTATTGTGTAAGTAGGCCCATCTGATGGTGGCTGCGTTCCAGAGGGGCTGGTGGGTCATTGCAGGTGTTGAGGGACAGGCAGTGGTTTGCAAGCAGAAAGCGTTTGCTTAACCCTCCTATTAGGGTGGAAGAATGTCAACTATGGAGTGACTTGGCCATCCTGACAGCATCGTTTGACACCTCAGCAATCTGTCACGGCAGTGGCAGTGCATGAACAGACAATAGCAACTCAGCTTGCTCAAGGCCTATTCTCAACACCATCTGCTGCAAGAACGTGTGTTCTTGCACTTCCTCCTCTTTGTCTGGGTGCAAACACGGTCTCCAGAGTGGAATGAGACGAGAGTGAGGCAAGCTTAAGGGCTCATATAATTTAAAACTGGAAAAAATGGTTTAGTATGTACTTTAAAGTTTAGAGTTTATCTTTACAGTCTATCTGTGGAAATGAAGCCAAGAATTGTATATTGTATAGAATTGTATAGCATTATAGAATATAACACAAATATATAACACAAATGTAAATAAATATACACAATGTATCTATCTTGCCAGCCAACAGCATGGTAGGCCCACTCCTTCATACTGAAATTAGGAGGAGTGTTTCAATCTGGACTTCTTTCCGAATGAGGCACAATACAGGACAGCCAATCAGAACAAAGATCTTTTACATAAATCCCTTATATTTAAGGTAGAGTAAAAAAACAGACTGTTAGACAGAGCGACTAGCGATTGGTCATTTCCTATGGGAGTTCGCAATTCGTAGACACAATTCAGCAGCAATGAGTGATAATCAGCAAATCAAGTTGAGATTTTCTCAGCTTTATGCAAATTAATTACGGCGTGGTGAAGCAACATTTTAAATGACTGGCTCAAGCAATTTAGACCAATCTTAGACTAGGGGGCCCAAGGTTCCCAGCTTCTGCTCTCTAAACTTTTTGTACCTACTAGCATTTCGTCCCAGTTTTCAGCAGTGTGGTGAGAAGCTCATCGCTGCTGTTTCTTCTTCCTCCGTTTTATATGAAACATCTTTGCACATGTACATTTGAAGAAAATAGGGGAATTGTTGCTGTCTCTGGGGAGTTAAGTCACTTAATTAGGTTAGTTAGCACGCTAACCAGCCAAAAAAGCTAGTCATGAATGCAAGCAGTTAGGTTTCCATTTAAATTTGTTCTTCAGTAATAATATGAGCTTTCAAAACTAGCAAGCGTTCCGGACACTCCCACACGCAACAACGCAAGCAGCTCCGAACACCCCCAGAACAGACAAACTTAGGACAACGTAAGCGACTTGTCGACTTGTGGTGTGAACGTAGGGTAAGGGATAAAGGAGTTAAAAAGTTGTCCAAGGAAAACTCAATTATGCCTAATTTTATTACTTTAAACTACACAGAAGTCATATATCATATTGCCATACAATGTGGAATTGCCATATATATGGAGAAATATACATGACCTACAGTAGCCTGCGAATGTCAGAGACCACCCATCATTTATTTTTAGCATTTTCAATCTGCAGGGATATATTCCATACCTCCAAAAGTTGCATTTTCTGCTTCTTATGAACACATTCAGCGATGATGAGTTCTGGGGTGAAGAGTCCACTGATCTGAGAACAGGAGCAGCTTCTTTGCTTGATTAACACATTTTCTACTTATTTCTTGTTCCTTTCCTCAGTTAGGGTTTCTTGACAGCTACACGTCCTTTCTGACCCATAACGCTGAGCTGCCTTCTCATAGTGGACGATGGACAGAAATGCCTCTGGATTTTTTTAGATCTGAATCAAGTGTGGTGATTTTCTGATTTTTGGGTTTGGCTTTGAAGTCTCATTTTTTTCTGTACCTTTAATCAAATTCAAACTGTACCTGAAATCAATTTAAACTAAAAAAAAACAAACTGAAAACGATGAGCACAGAACGTCAGACCATCAGTGCATCACATGCATTTTTTTATTGTAGACATCTCAAAATTTTGAACGTTACAAAGAACCAAGGTGTTTAAATAAAAAGGCGAATGCAACAGTTTTACGAGGTAATAGTAGAGTCTTTGAAGGCAGCCTGCACTAGTATTATTGTTTCAGTTACTTCTGTAGAGCAGAGTATATCCTATGGCTCTGAAAGGATAAAAAAACCCTCTTTCCTCAGGAAAGCAATTTTTACACAAACACACATTAAATTACAATATTTTACGTATGCTAATAAATGTCATGCTATTGTTTAATATGCTCCAGATGCTGTATGGCTTTTCCATAAAATGACCTGCTTCCAGTAACACGAAACAGATAGGTGCATGTAGGTGTTCCACGCCGATGGTTACATACAGTGCAGTTAAACGAGTCATTAGTTTTACTATCCTTCATCTGGGACCGATTAAAAGAGTATTTTCAAACCTCACTGATGAAGGAAAAACAGACTGGAAATGAATGTGTGTGTACTTCAGATGAGTTAATGATAGAGTGTGTGAGAGTGTACATGAGTGTGTGTGTGTGTGTGTGTGTGTGTGTGTGTGTGTGTGTGTGTGTGTGTGTGTGTGTGTGTGTGCTTGTGTGCATGGTTGCTCACAAGCTAAAAATATAATCTCACCACAGTCATGCCAAATTCCCAAAATAGACTGTAATACATATACAACAGAGATAAAATAATCCTTCTCTCATTCTAAAACAAAACATTCGCACTGTATCCTTATTCAAGCAGCAATTATATACATTTGCAAAATTAAAAAAACAAAGAAAAATCAAAACAAATAATAATTCAACCCAAAAAATACAATGTTACCTGTAGGGTATATAAAAGTAATGTACAGTACCATCTGGCTTTGTTAGTCTTACTGAAGTAAGAGCAGGCAATAGTTTTATATGCAGTGATTCGCACCTTCAGCGCGATGCTCTCTAAGATGATGCCTGCACTCCAGAGTTTCGGGTTTCCCTGCTGTGAAAAACCTGATTAACATGAATTCCAGAGAATTCCAGCAGAGAAATCACCACCCTGTCCAGTGCAGGTCCAGGATTGAGGGCTAAATATACAAGCCATTCCTAGCAAATGAAGCTGATCATACTAGAAACTGAAATGATCTTTGATTAAGCTCTGCCCAGATGGCAAACAACAGCGACATAGGTATTTTATCACACCTAGTAATGGTTTTATCCTGAATTCATTTATACTTTCACACATATGTAGCTGGGTTGTACCTGGAATATACACTCGTACTGTCATACTGTACATCTGAAGCCTGTATTCACATTGTAATGGTTAGCTGAAGGTCACTAAAGTTCAAAGCCACTAGTAATAATAATAATGATAATGATGCAGGTATTTGATCTTTGAAACAAATGCCATCTGGCAAAGGTGCTGATATCAGCTGATATAACCTCTCCTTGTACAACCACAGACTTTTCCGAGTTGCGTGCTACGCTTTTCCTCCATTTTCGTGAGAAGTATGCAGAAGGAAAACGCTGTGTAGGTATAAAAAGTGTAACGATAGAAAATAACATATCCATGTCCACAAGGTAATTGTGCAACACAGTTTGTTAAGAGGCTTTAATGGCTCACTTTTGGTTTTCAGACGATTCCAGCTGCTGGTAGTTCATGGGGAGACCAGCGAGCCAACTAAGCCAGAGGCTTTACAGACTGGCAGGTTGTCCAGTCTGCTCCCTTCAAAGGTGACGTGCCTGCCTCAGCAGTTCACAGGCTGTGACTCGTCAGTGACCCACCAACGGCACTTGAGCTCATATCTCTGATATATAAAAATACAAACCAGCCAAGAACGCTCCGCTGAATTCCCAGAGAGCTAACCCTCTGCTGCAGGGCTGTGGGATAATTATAGGCCACCTTTCTCTTTCACTCAATCCCTGTTTCCATGAGCGGTGGGTCTCTCATGGAAAGTGAAGTGTCACACAGTCCAGGTGTGGTGCATGTTGCTAACCAGGTCACTAAAATAGTGTCATTTGATAATGTCATGGACCCAAACGCAGCCCTTTTCGAGAATGTTCCCACCTGCACCGTGGGTGAGGAGTGAGGAGCTCTATGAAATGTCCAGCGGTCGGATCATCATGGCGGTCGCTCGGAGAGAGTAACTTGGGCCTTTGAAATAGTGCCACTTGATTCCGTTGAGTTTGCCAACATGTTGACCTTGGGTGTAGTACATCCCATTCAGATTTGATGGGCCGCAGGCATCGAACCACCAGCCTTAGGAGAGGAAGAAACAAAATGTTGGGTGTGTACGTTAATTAGCCAACAGAGGGTCAACATTACTTAGACACAGCTGTCCTGGAACTGAAAGATACAATCTACATAATCGCAATGGTAAAGGAAGTGAAGTAAACAAGGCAGGTGATCATTGCTGTCAAATCAAATGCCTTGTAAACTTGATCCCCTTTATGTTTGTGGAAAAAAAAATAGAAATGGTCCAAAATGACAATACGAGACTAAGAATGTGTTTCCTTGTATGTGCCAGAAGCAGGACGTTTCTAATTCAGAGGCATCACACCAGTGTCAGTAGCAGCTTGCTTTATATAGGTGTCAACAAGGCAAAATTTAGATGAAGGCCTGTGTTCTAGACCATTCCCGTCATTGTTCTGTGTGGAAAACTGTTGACAGAGTAGACTGTATGCCAGTGGTCAGTGTGGTATAGGTGAAAAGTGAGTGGCAGTTCATAGTGTGCAACAGGTTTGGAACCTAATCAGCATCCAAGCCTTTAGGCACTGTATTGAAATATCTGGGCACAACTCTCAGGAGTAGATGGTATACAGTTCCAGCAGAAGGTCAACATTTTACCGCTGTTTTTGAAGTGATCATTAGAAACTACTAGTTCCTACTTGCCAAGTTCAAACTCCAGTGCCAGAGTATTTACTCGCTGTGAACATGGAAACTATTTTCGAATGCTTATGTTTGATGAAGACAGATTTCTCCCTCTTTTTCCCAGGTATCCAGCTTCTTTGAAGTTGACAGATTGTCTGTATGATAATTCCAGTAGCATTCGAAGCCAAATTCATGATATAAAACCATTGGATTTACATTATATAGTATCTGTTGTATCCCACACACTTTCCAGGAGAGACATAAACAGCTGGAAACTAAAGCTAATGGAAACCTTTTGTATTCCGGTAGGAGATGTAGACAGTAAGATGTAAACTGCAGCCCTTTAAAGGAACTTTTCTAGAACTTTCTTTCATTTTGACCAGTAAACCTGGCTGAATCAGGTCTATTGTTACCGTTCTACTTTAGCCTGTGCACTTACCTTAGTGTCTGATGTCATGCTATGCCTGGAAAACCTAAATGTTACCTGGCCAAGTCAGAATGGTTTAAGTGGCTTTAAAATCCTAAAGTTAATGCTAGGAATAAATAATATGAATAAATATTATGGGCAGCCACTGAATTTTTTTATTGTAAATGTAGCCCTGCCTAATCCCTGCCCCAGTCACCACTTCCTGAGACTCTTTTATTTTCTTAGTGACCATTTAATAATGAGTAAACATTTTGCAAAGGGGGCAAACAGGAAATAGAACTCTTTAATTATTAGATTTCATAAATTTTTCATATTGAGTGTTTCATAATAGACCATAGCTTCACTCAACATGGCAGGCTACCGTAGCGTTTCTGACCAGGTTAGAACCTAACCTAGTTTTATTAGCCAAATTAGCCAATATATGACCCCCCAGACCTTTTTTACTTCATGGATAAAAACATTGGATATTAAGGATCTATAGACCACTGAACTGAAAATCAGACCACCTCATACGTTTGAGTTTAAGCTAAAAGTTTCACATACAAAAATGAGTTTATTCTTTCATCAGTCAGGCTTTAATTACCTGAACCTCTGTGGTTGTGTGTAAAGCTTAGGTCTTTTCACTAACACAACCTTCTGGATGAAGGGTCCGCGAGTGGCCACACACCAAACACCAAAGACTGATGAGAGCCATGGGAAGTGGCATGGAGTCTGCAAACGACTCCCTGCCATGGTCTCTGCAGCCTTAACTATTTAAAAAGCACACTTCTGAGTGCAGGGGGCCTTTTTAATTTGATCTGGAAGGTAATAACAGCATACAGCCAGTCTATAAGTCTGCATGTCTTCGCATATATGGAATCAATATACCTGCCCATATAGATTCTTATACATCTGTGAGCTATAAGTAAAGTGAAGCACATTATAAGCAATATAACATTTATGCATTATGGTAAGCTTGCTTTTTGTAATGCATAATAGACATGGTCATAAAATGTAATCCATTGTTATAAGTATTTATGCCATGATGATTATTTCTTGCGTAGGCATTATAACACATTCTGGAAAAGTTTATAGTGTACGCAGTCTTGGGCTGGACATTGAGGAACCAGCTATGAAACCGGAGGGTTGCCGGGTAGATTCTCTGAACTGACAGTAATGACTAAAGTGCCCTTGAGCAGTGACCTAACCCCCAACTGCTCCCTGAGCACCGTGGGTAGGGCTGCCCACTGCATGTGTGTTCACCAGTGTGTGTGTGTATGTGGGTGTTTCACTTCACGGGTGGTGAAACGGATGCAAAACACAGATGGCAAAAAATGCCCCAACACTTTCTACTCAATGATTGGCCTGATCTAAGCCTAACCTAAACCTAGATACTCATGCGGCGGTTTAAGGGAGCCTTTTGCTTCCACAGGGCTTTAGTAACTGTAGTTTTGTCCTGAAAGCCTGTCATTTGTGTCACTTCACAGTCCATTAAACTCACCTATGTCATACACCCACCAACACATACTCACACACAGGGACTAACAGACACTCTTCACTTGCAGTGCCCACAGATTGCCCGTTGTGGCATGTCTCACTTCTATGAGAGCTTGGCCCCTCTTCACAAGCTCAAATGCCACCGTCATCTGTGACATTTCAGCAGACTTCCAAAAGGCAAGTATGCTGCCCTTTTATTGGCATGGCCCAATCTGACAGAGCTCTCTGATTGGATGCTGATATACCTTGTTACCATGGTCATATATTTTAGGTGTCTGATTAGGTCATGACTGTGGTCAAAGATTGTGGTCAAAGCTTTGTGACATTGTTGAATCATCTAGGCAACAAGGAATGAGGCAACAGGACAATGCAGCTGAGAATAAACCAGGGGGGAATATAAACAAAGCACTTTGATCATTGTGTTGACAGTAAAATACACATGAACATTCAATTACACAAATATCTCTTACTGACTTATCCTTGATCCACCAGTGGTGAGATACAGGAGGCTGGCAAAGATCCCAATCAGTACTAAAGACCCCAATTTGTAGTGGCATAAGGTCTGACTTGGGTTTAATAATAAGCCTATGATATCCATCCTATAATAGATGGACTCAAGTGCAGTAGCTAATTTAGCTGAAGTTAGCATCTAATCTAGGCAGCGACAGGTCACCAAAAACACAGAAGGCCACCATATGCTAACTGGATTAAGTTTGAGTAAACTTTAAAGGGATCTGATCTGTAACTTCTTTAAATTTCAATTGGTTCTCTTCAGGTGATCTGATGTGGCCAGGTGTT
>JAMWET010007566.1:82500-261032 GCA_024036415.1 Prochilodus magdalenae
AACTGCTGAACCCTAATTCAAAAGAGTCAGGCAAATAAAACTAAACTGCAACAACAACAACTGAAAAAAAAAACAGCAGACAAGCTGAACTTCCTCAAGTCTTACACAAATAAATAGATTCCCACTTCCTTGAGGAACTTCTACGAGCTCCTATGACCTCCCAAAGGCACACAGCCAGGCCAGTTCCTGTTCAGATGCTTGCACGCACACACGACCAGACAGATAAACTCACAGCAGGTCATCTCCACTCCGGAGAAACTGGGTGCCACAGCTCGTGCTTAGTGGTGATAATTAGACCAGTTTAGCGCGCTGTGCAGTCAGGCAAGGAGAAACGTCCTCCTTTCTGGGCGGCCGAGTTGTTCTGCTGTCTCACTGCTGTTTTTGCAACTCACGCCACAGACGAGAACATCTGCGCCGCTGATAGTGTTCCACCAGCCAGTCCAATCTTCACAGCCCCTCAGGCAAGCTCCTGGTCGGCCACACTGAAATAACATCAAGCTCTATGGGGCCAAGTCAGAAAAGCTCTGATGAAAACCAAGGCTGGAGTCGGATTTTCTCGGCCTTTCACAACAAATCCCCCAGGGGAAGTGCCCCAGTGTTTGGCCATCTGATTTCCCTAATAATCCAAAGGAGCTGTGGTTAGCTAGGATTCCTTGATCATCGGATATGTGACATTCACGCAGAGTAATGGCAAGTGTAACATGGAATTTTCTCCTTGTTATTCCCGTCTGTTTCGAATCGTGTTTCAGTGATAACAAGAAGGCGCTCCGCATGCAGGCAGCTGCTTGTAATATGATTTTAACCAAACTGGCTAGAACGCATAACAGTGAAAATAAATCATGCCATTTAATTTTATATGCAAAGCATAATTAAGCATGAGTGGATCTTCTACTTGCTTGCTCAGAATGTACATGTGGCTGCTTCAGTGACCCCAGAAGTTACAGTAAATTGCCTCTGCACCAACAATGGTTTCCATAAAGGCAAAGGCAGGAGAATCCTCACGAGTATTGTATGATGAAAGCAAAGCAACCGCAACACCCCCGCTTTTTTCAGACCAACGGAGCTATAGCTAGCTTTCCCACTGCCTGAGATGTGCAATAGGAAGCCACAGTAGAAAATGGCAGCAAAGGCATATGCTAACAGTAGCAAAGCAAAAAAAAAAGTGCTGTAAGTTACACATGCCATATGATTCCAAACTTCTGACCTCCACTCTGTAAAACCTGGATAGAAGAATGGAAACAGGAAGAACACAGGTAAATACCGGTTTTCTACCTTTTTCCTTTCTCACTGCAGCTCTAAGATGGGTCTAAGTCCATCCAGCCATCGCATGAGAGAATTGCTCTAAGCACAAAGGCCTACTCCCCAGGACGTACCGCAATCAACCCCCTCAATGCATCTTTAATCTGTCACCCCTCATTTGAAACCCAGCGCTCTACAGCAGCGGGGATGTTTCTTTAATGCCCCGACATTACCACAGAATCTGAGCTGAGGCTTTAGGAGTGCATGCGGAGTAGCCACATAATTCTCTCTGGCGACGGTTATTGCATCCGTTTGCTTCTGCGGAATTACAGTACCTTAAAAGTTCATCGCTGAAACTGTGCACGATGCAGGCCAAACAGTGAATGCCTTTGTGGAGCATTATTGAGACATTTGGAGGGGATGCAATGGTTGATTAAAGGCGCTATGTTCAAGACGGGGAATTGTTTCAATAAATCATGCAGGATATAAGCACTATCAGTTTGCATTCAGCTTTGGTATCATTTTTCGGCTCCTTTTTTGGGATTTCTGAGGAATGGAAGGAATGGTCTGGAATCGTGAAGAAGTGAACTCTTTCCAATGCAAAATATCCATATTGTCCTTACAATTGAATGTTTGCTTAAATTATCGTTATCATATTAGTGTTAGCAACCTAGACCTAAACCTGGACCATCCTACACTTTAAGAGCACAGCACTGGTCTACCAATAGCTACCTTATAGCTAAATTTGAGCTCATGAATATATACATATCCTCGCTGTCCAAAGAAAAACAGTTATGTCCAAAATGGTAACTTTACAGGAGAGGCCAAAAACCTCATTAATTTGAATGAAAGTCTATGGAACCAGACGTATTTCGAAACAGTTTTGGGCCATTTCTGTTGGTCCAATCTTCATGAAATTCACAGCCAGTGTAAACACCAGCTCATGTGATCCAATGAGGCATAAAAGTAAAAATATATACATGATATACACACAGAGACACACACACACACACAAAACATTTCATTTGGCATTATGAACCCAAAGTTACACACTATGACTCTGAAGGACCAGCAGCAACCTGTTCAAGCGGCACATAATGTACAGGGTATTTCAGTAAGATTCTTTTTGTCATACAGTTATTAAGATGTGCTGGTAAATTTCACATCTGTTGTTTATGCGTTTTACTCCATCATATTGAATTCACAATGTTATTTTAGGCTCAGGCTGACAGCGGTTTTCATTCACTTTCCCACAGTGGGCTTCATAGTTCTTATGGTCGATACAGACTGACATTTAAAGCCTGTAAAACATGCCTGTAGCATGCTTTATTAAATACACTCATCATCGAAAAAATGGCTGCACTCAGAGGGAATCAACCGACATGAAACGAAACTTGGTGGGTAGGTTTGACATTGTGAGACATGCGAAAGTTTCTCGCTCAGCTGCACGTATGACATAAGCAAAGATGGACTTTATTACTGTACCCGACCTGACTGACTATATATGGTCATCCTGTTGCGTGTGTTTTCCATCCTGACTCATGCTGTTGTGTCGGTAGCATCTTTTGCAAGTGAAGTATACCTCAGAGAACAGTTCGTAAGCAATGAGAGCAGATTTTGTTTAATATCTAATACAATATTTTACATTACTATAATATTTTCTTTAATATTAATATAATATTAATATCATGTGTTACATGTGTACTTTATGAATACTAATTTAAACATTTCTGAATATGTTATGAAGAGTTTAAGTCATTATGAAAGTGTTGTTTAGACACACTTCAAGTCAAATGTTACTAAAACAGCAGCTGGTGAAACATAATCAAATATCAATATTAATTAGGGTTAACTGGTAACAGGTCAGTAACAAGATTGGGAATTAAAATGTAAAAAGGTATTTTAGAAGAATTATACGCATTCATGTTTCTCCACATCATCATTTCATTATGTATGACACATAACATCATTCAGGTATTCAGAGAAATCTGTGTATGAAAGATACAAGGCCATTGAAGGGCTACAGTATAGGAAGGCCATAATTTACATCTACATCATTTAGCTGACGCTCTTATCCAGAGCGACTTACAAGGTTAATCATATTACAGGTAGGCCAATGTAGTGTTAGGAGTCTTGCCCAAGGACTCTTTTTGGTGTAGCACAGCATAGTCACTCAGAACAGGAATCAAACTCCAGTCTCCCACATGGGACGGTAGCTTCCTGGTGAGTAGTGGTGTTACCCATTGTGCCACACCAACCACACACAAGCCCTCTGACAGCAGTGCATTAAAAACAGACATGACTCTGTAGTGACCTCACTGCACTGGCTCAGGAACACTTCCCAAAACCATTGTCTGTGAACACAATGGAAAAATGAAAGTGACCGGAATGCTTAAAATAGCTTGATTATTTAAAGGACTGGATGTGGAATCATTAAAGACCCCGAGTCTGGTGCTCTAACATTGAAAGAAAGCAAGTGCTTAGTTAGTTATTATGAACTATGGTGCCTTAACCAATAGTTGACAGTACGACAAAATAGCAACGCTGGCCAGCCACACTGGAGAAATCTTATTTTAGGTGGTTCTGTCTCAGTGTTAGATGCAAACCATCAACCATTGTGGGCTTATAAACATTAGCATGCAGTCGCAGCAGGCCACTAAACTCACTAAAAGAGCCCAGCGTTGAGGCTATGCCTGCTGTAAAAATGTCGTGCGGTGGGCTGTTACAGTCATATTCATAATGATTTATACAAGACAAACAAAAGATCCTCGATCAGCCCTCGCACTCGGAGAGGTCTGCTTTGCATGATCCTTGAGCTGGAGGACACACTGTAAGTCATCAACAGTGAGTTTACAGCTTACTCATATCCCTCATCCCCCTGTCCGCCAAGTCCCCCCTCACAAATCCATATCAAACCGAGCCGGAGAGATTGCTTGATTCCAGAGAGGATCTCTCCATTACTGTAAGGCAAAATCCTGGGATTTAAGAATTGGCTGGTTAGCACGCAGCGATATTAAATAAAGATGTAGCCCTTGCTGTAAGAATGAGCACGCACCAGAGTCAACAGGACGTGAGCTGTAGCCATGAACCATATTTGCTGCGTAACCTCACTTGTGGTGCTGCATATGTGCAGACGCAAACCTTGGAGGAAATCTACCTGTTAAAACTGCATCGTAGATGTGCATGTTTTATTCAAGGCTAGGCCTGCTATTATTGAAGCCCAGTGTACGTGCTGAACATGTGGAGTGACGCACATACACATGCCCATATGTGCGCACACACAGAAGCGCTGACTTCGGGTCTGGGAATTTTACAGCTCCAGTACCAGGGGCTGCACTAAAGCTCCCCTCAGTCAAATATACAGAGTTAGTGTGTAAACACAGGTCAGTTTGGCTTGCCTCTCAGCTCTGTTGGCATAAGAGTCAGTGCCGAGGCATTCTTCCTGGCCTTGGCAAATGACCAGAGTTCCTTAAACAATTGTCTGGGTGACCTTGCTAAGACCAGTGACCTTTCAGAAACAGCACAACCTTGACTCATGTATTCATCCCCTTACCCAACACTAAATTCTGCGGAAGGCAGTTCTATCCATTCCATTCAGAATACTCGCTGCTTTGGCTCAGTTATGTCTCCTCGTAGAGCATTGATTTCTCGAAATTAGGGTTGAATATGATTGTTCTCAGGAAAATGCTTTATTAAAACGCTGGATACATGCTTGTGCTCAGCTGGACATAGGCAACATGACCGATGATTGCATCCAGTTTAGCGATATAGCGGCCTAGCTGCCAAGTAGACATTACGAGAGTTTTGATTGATTCAGACAACTCTAACTAAAATCTGCAAAGCTGATTGTTACACGTGGAGAACCTCAGGGTTCCTAAGCTGTGGAAAAAGGACTGTAAGCACACTCGATATATTTCTTTAGGAATTGGAGTGGCACCTTCACTCACAATTTATAGCTAGCTTGTGGAAACTCAGTACGTAATATGACCCATGTAATGGGAAATGTTCTTCATGCATTCACGTTCAGCAATTTTGTCTTCTCCTTCTTTTCCTTACTCATTACTAAGTTACTCATAAGTACTGTACATATGTCAGTATACATGGATCGGCCACCGTATATCTGTTCTTCCATGGCCAGGACCACCAAAGAGCAGGTTTCATGAGAGTGGTGGGTCATTCTCAGCACTGCAGTGACACTGATGTGTTGCTGGTGTTGCCTCAGTGTCACTGCTGGACTGAGAATTGTCCACCACCCACATAATGCCTGCTCTGTGGTGGTCCTGTAGGGGTCCTCACCATTGGAGAACAGGGTGAACGTGTGCCAACAAAGTATGTATGGAATCAGATGGATGACAGTCTGTATAATGAATAACTACAAAGTGCTCCTATGTGGTAGGTGGAGCTAATACAATGGATAACGGGTGTCGATACAAGGAAGTGCACATAATGAAGTGGTGGTGGATGTATATGTACATGTACATGTATGTGTATATATGGTATATATGTATATAGACCAAAAACTGCAGAGAGGAAGCATGAGTTTCAGTAGGCTTGCTAATGTTCCCATATTTACTATATGCATTAAATCATTTTTCTGTTTACAACAAAACACAATTCGCTCCTTAATTATGCTAAGCAACCTTAACTAAACACATGGACGCACAGCGCCAGCCTTCACTGGTTTGGCATGGAAATCGCCTTTACTTGTGACTGGAAGGTCAAAAAGAATTGGGGAGATAAGCAGTTGAGCTGTTTATTGAGGTTATTAGGCATGCTTTTCCTCCTGTCAGTGAGTGTGCTCATCATGCTATCCCCTTGAACGTTACGACCATTTACATAAACAGGGTCACAGAATTCTTGCGTATTGCAGAATTCTAGTATATCTAACTCGGAATTACCCCTACGATGTTTCTAGTTCTCCAACATTTTGTCATTGTTCTTGATTGTTTACACAATTTTATTGTACACTGGCACCCAATTCACAAAAACCAGAGCTCATGTTTCTTTTGCCTGAGCCACTGGCGCTAAACTCTAAACACACATTACTGGAGTTGACTTCTTAGACACTTTTTACAGCCACTTCATTTGATGCTCCATCTCTAACTATAAATTTCCTGATTAATTCTTGGTGCCATCTTTTAAAAAGCTTTTCCTCCTTATGTTGAAACATTCTGACCAGGAAGGTCAGTGATACATAAACAGAGGAATAAACGAAAACAGTAATTGGAGAAGCCTGAATTGCTTATTTGCTATACAAAAGAAAAAGTTGGTGGTATAAAACAGAGGCCAACTGCAAGCACCGGAAGGACCCAGTATGGACAGATGAGGGAATGAAGAAGTTGCTGAGAGCGTGTACAGGATGTGCATGATCAAAAGACAATCTCCAATGAAATTCTGGTTGCACCAGTTCACCATATTAATCATAGTTCTGAACAAAGCACAGGCAAAACAGTGTGTGCAGCAACTTGTGTCATGTGTTACATTAACCTAATGAAAGCGGCTCAGTTTCTGGGTCTGCATTTGCTGTATGAGGCATTATAGCATATATTACACTGGTGTAACAATATAGGGTTTACAGTGAATGTGATGCAGTAGAGTGAGGTTTGATTCCACACTTAGACAAGCACGTCAAAAAAGACCAAAAAGGAGTGTGGGTGAGTGTAGTTGGTCAGCATGCCAGTGTTCATGTCCCTGGGCAGCATGGGTACACTATTGTCATATGCTGCTGCCATCAGAAAACATGCCATTCGAGGACTGTTCAACACTGCCAATCTTCTGGTTGTCCTTAACACTATGCACAACATTCTCATTCCATTTCAAGCAAGAGAAATACACAGCTGGCAGGATTCTCTGTGGCACTGGTCACTGAGTGGCTGAAAGGCTAGCTAAGTTATATATCAGTATAAATGCAGGGAAAACAGAATCATCTCAAATGGGAAAGAGCTCTTGCGTGATGCACTGTACAAATAAATTTCACAATAATTCTGAGCTACCTTTTTACAAACTGCCCCAAGATCAGCTGAGGCTGAGGTGGGCTTCCTGCTCGCCAGTTTCTTGTTCCACAGTTATTACTATAACACCTGAAGTGCACTATGGTGTGATGGAAAATTTGAGAAACTGGTGATTAGGAAGTTGAACTCAGCTTCATATAGACGCAGAAACAACTAGTGTCAGGTTTGCTGGATTCCACTGTAAAGTTATACAGTGTACAGTTATATACTGTATTGACTACTCATCAATTAAATGGTAACACTATTACCATTTCTACCATTTCCATATCTATTAATCAGCTTTCCATAACGCATTGTAAGTGCATCCATATAGATCTATCAAATATTTATAACGCTTTATAATACTCGACATGTAATTGTGCATAAATGTTCATAATCCTATGTAAACTGGTATAAGACCCGCATGACATGGCTTTGTTCTATTGAGCCTTATTCTGTCATGTTACAACAGTTTACGTGTGTGATTATGTACATTTATATTTGATTAAATTATAAGGGTGTATGTGTAATTATTAAGCATTCTAAAAGCTTTATAGACCTTTATGAATGCACTTATAATGCATTACGGATGCCTGGCTCATATAAAGCCTATTCTCATCCCTATTGGCTGGAGAGTACGTTTCCATGTGCCCTGCTGCTGACTGTGTGCATAGGCTTTAGACATGTGTTAGAGCAGTTGTGACCAACCCTGCTCCTGGCGATCCACTGTCCGGCAGAGTTTAGTTCTGACCTGCATCTAGAATGCTGCCTCCTCCTTACCTAACACCAGTCAAATCTTTCTGAGGATGTTAATTATGGACCCCAAATCCAGGGCCTTTCACATAGTGTTTTCTAAAAACCGTATACGCCAATAGAAACCAATATTTTATAAATGTATATTGTCTAGAGCTTGTACACTCTATCTTCTGGCATATGTACTATCCAAATCCAGTGATGAAAACTTCTTAAGAGAGAGAAGCAGTAGATGGATAAGGTCACTAGCTGTACTTCATCATACTGTGCTGCACATGCGGCCAAGCTCTCTAGCTGCTCTCAGACTTTAGCCTGCGCATGTAATTTGGAACTCATTAACTGAAGGAGCAGTAATATATTTGACAGTTAGCCCATGTTTGTAATTTAGGCTGTGCCATTAGTTCTTCTGCTTGACTGTGCAATTACTGCTCCTCTAACCCTAAGTCATTTCCCGTCTACCTTTAAATAGGCAACTGCAAGAGGCTGGCAGTCGGGCAAATGTTTCCTGGCTGGCAAGCCTCCACCGCCAGTTATGATAACTGGGAACTGGTTGTGCTTCGTAATACATTAAGCTTTAAATTATCATCTGTGGTTTCCAGCGCAGCTTTGGGAACTGCAGATGGTGTACTGTCTTATCAGAATGGAAATGCGCGAATGCATTATTGCTTTATATGGTATGACTGTGCCTAACCTTGAGTTCTCTCCTGCACTGGGCCTTCACTTAAATGGGGGTAGGGGCCTCTATCTCTGTACATGACCTGCACACATGTTTGTGTGGAGAACACACAGGTTTCTAAAGGCCAGTGGTTTCAGACTGAAAACTGGAGGCGCTCAAGCGCGTTTAGCAGAAGCAGCAATCTCCCGTGCACTTTGTTTACAGCCAAGGGAAAGGGTTTGCTTTGGCTCATGTTCCGCAGAAGCAATGTGTGATTATCATACCACAACAGTTTGAAAGAACAAATCTATTTATAGAGATCAGAATGTTGATTAGATTCCTGAAACCCTTCGCAGGCACAGGCTGCTCCAAGCCAGCTGAATTTGCAAAACAGAGAAAGCGCTTTTGCAGGCATTGCTTATGGAAAAGGCTGAATTACCTGTACTGTGTGTGTGAATGTAGTGATGCACTTAATATCAGGTTCAGTATGATTCTCAGCTCTCAGGTGAAAAGTCCACCTGCTTTCCGATATTAAAATAAGTGCCCCAGATTCGGAAACTGCTAGAATTTATGGTAACACTTTACTTGAAGGGTGTCTGCATAACCCGTTCATAACGTCATACATAAACACTTCATAACATATTAATGAATGTTTAAATCAACATTCATAAAGTGTACATGCCTTACATGAAATTAATATGGAGTACTATGTCAATTTACAGAAAGACGTTTTCAAAATAAAAGTCCTCGTTTATTATTTTGACAAACTATTTTTTTTACAGTGAAATGATTCATTTTAGGACAGGCAAAATAAAAGTCTACCCTTTGCACAGAAAGTGCTTTGTCACTTTTTGACTGGACTTTTAACTATTTAGCCTTTTGTTATTTTTTTCTACTTTCTACCCTTTGACCTCTTTAAATTTGTATTGTGCCAGAAGCTTCATTCAGCAAACCCATACACTGTTTGGGAAAACATCACTCATCCTGAGTTGGAATGTTTTGGAGATAGATGTGCATCCTTATTAATATCATGTAAAACATGTACACCTTATGAATGTTGATTTAAACATTCACAGACGCCTTATGAAGAGTTTATGAAAGATGTTATGAATGTGTTATGTAGACACCTTTTCGAGTAGTTCCTGAATTTATAAGCCACAGAATAGAGCCCAGTTGAGTTCAGACAATGCAAATGCCTCTTGTACTTAAAAAAGCTAGATGCGCTTCTTCTTCTTGTATTCTAAGGAATAGATAGAACAAGTTTGATTGACAAGAATACACATGAGAGTGAACTGAAAGAATAAAAGAATGAAAGAATGCAGAAGACAGAGGCAGTTGATGAACTGAACGTTCAGTTTGCGCTATTCTTTGAACAGCTCTAGATGCTCGAACACATCCACCCTCAATATGGTTTGATCAGTAGGGTGCTTTTTCATGATGCTCAGCAGAGAAATTTTGTTTTTTATTTGAGTTGATGTTTTTTTTCACTTAACTGTGTGACTAAAAACCAGGAAACATGTGGTACAGGTTAGAAGTGGTGCTGGGTGTTGTTCCATAGATAACAAAGATTCTAAGCTGCTTTACATTGGTTTTTACCTAAAATAGTAAGATTCAGGGGTGTGGCCTAATGGGTGCTCACCTTGAAATAAACGCTGCGTGAAAAATAACCCTTCATCTGTGTGAATGCTAACGTTAGCTTACAGAAATGTAACACCAAACAGTATTAAGAGTATAATGATAGTCCTCGCTGGTTTGAGAGTAAAGCAGCTGTTGATTATTCAGTATATTCCCTCCGTCTACACTCCCAGGTGTAAAACCAAAAAGAAACGGGAAAAGATTATGCTTTAACGGTCTTAACAACAAATCAATAAACAAACAGACAGATAAAGTGATCTAACATGGGACAATTTTCTTTTGAATTTCATTAGTTACTGACGTTTTATGACTAAAAGTTGCAGACCGTATTTTAGAGTCAGGCCTAGAGGAACCAGACCAACCCACTTATATTACTGGCAAATCAGAAACATTGCCCTCATATTCAAATTACAAGAATAACACTCAGCTACATCTTTTAGGGAGGACAATTGTGTGGAGTTAAGGTACGGAAGCGTGTGGTCACGGCTTGTTTTAGGCATGAAAGTAGCAGAACATAACATTAAATACACACAGCAGTTACCCAACGGGGCAAAACCATAAACCAGTCCATGAGGCCAAATCTAGAAGTGAAGGTATTGTTCCTCTCAGCACTGAGGGTTTCAGACAGTTGGAAACCATTGCCAATTTGTTAATGTGAGTGTCACGCCTCCGGGTCTCCCCGGCTTCCCCGCTCTCCGGGACTCCACTTCCCAGAGGGCTACGCTCGATGACGTCATGTCCATGCGCCCCCGTTCGGATTCTCTGATTCGCTCTAGATCGCCCGAGTTCTAATTCAGCTGTGTCTCATTACTGTTTGTATTTAAGGATGTGGCTGACATGTGTTCCCTGCGAAGCTTTGCCAAATGTTGTTTAGCAATTCTGAACGTTTCCTTCTATCGTTGTCTACTTCTGGTTTCCGACTCCTTTCGTTACTCAACTACGCTTTCACTTATTCCCTATTGCTCGTGTTGTGTTCCCCTTCGGTCTATCCCTTTAAACGTGTTTGCTCTCGCTGCTTGCTTTATCTGGTTCTGACCTCCGCCTGTCCCTGACTCTGATTTAGCATTTCCCACTATTGCTCTGTTTACTGGTGCCTGTTGAGATTGCCTGTTTGTAAATAAACCGTTTCTGGGTTTAGTTCTGCACATGTCGGTCTTGGAGTCTTTTTGCCTAACAGTGAGACAAAATATTCTCTATAGGATTTAAATCTGGATACTGTTAAGTCCCCCTTTTTGCCTACAATATTTGAAGGCCATGTTTCTTGATCGTTTTTTTATTTTACTGTATAAAACATGGAAACCTCCAAGATCAAATGAAGAAAACAAGAAGAAAGGCTTCTTCTCAAAGACAGGGAGGCTAAGAGGATAATGCAAAAGAAATGATGAAAGAGGAGGCTCTGACGCAGACAAATCGAGAACTAGTGGGCGAAAAGGAGGTGGAAGTGTAGGAAGAGGAGGTTGGAGAAGAGGTTGAAGTTAAAGAAAAAGAGACTGATGTAGGCAGAGGAGGCTGATATGTAGGGAGAGATGGATGTAAGAGGAGGACAGCAGTGTCAAGGCAGCACCAAGCTGTGAGGGTGATGGTATGCTAATCTCTTCTTTCCCAGTACTGCACACAGAACAGCTGGAACAACGAATCTGTCTTTGAAGAAATTTGCGTGAAGATGCTCTAACTTTAGGACTGTAGAGCACGTATGAAGCCAGTGAAGTACACTCACCATCAAACCAATAGCTGCACCCAGAAGGAAGTGTGGGGCTGCAGTGCTATTGGGAAGGATGATAAAGGTTACCAGGAACAATACATGATGATGCATTTAGACTGGTAGGGTAATATTTATTGTGCTACACATACAGAAGTAGCGTCTGTCAGTATGGTGCTGGGCCGCCATGTTTGCTAATGCGACATGCCAGACCTTTTTAGTTGTTAAAATTCTGAAAATCCATGCCATCTATGCATTGTGCATTGAAATATGGAGATCATGTGACAATCTTTCCCGGAAAAAGTGTGAAAAGGTTGAAACTTTTGGTAAATTTCATGTTTGGAGTTTCATATGGCTCCTGGGGACACATAAACCCCATTTCAATCTCAAGTAAATAAATGAAAAAATTGTAGCATATATTCTCTCCTTGGTTTCACCCATGAAATCCATGGAATCCCACGGAGGCTGCCGCTGAGAGTGAGCACAGAACGGAACGTGACGCTGTCATCGCTTTGTCAACGTAATTTCCACAAACTAGAATTGACACTAAGAGCACCACCAGGGGTTATACCTGACACCACTACTGAACGTAAAAGCTTAAGGCCATTAGAAAGTGTGAATTTTGATCTGGTAATGTTTTGTGAAGCTGGCCATCCCAGAAATGTGTTAGGTTGTTGTGAAACGAGTTGAATTTCCTTTCAAGTTGAAAAGAGGACAGTGGGAAATCAAAAAAGCCGTTATCAGCCAGACTTGTTATCAAGGCAGACTTGGAAGCGAATGTCTGTGCTCATGAATGTTTGATCACTCGCGATGATTTGTCTCAATATCTGGAAGGGCTGTAATGTCAGCCGTAGACGAATGCCTGCTGGGTTTGAATCTGCTTTACTTCCACTGAAAGTGCCAAAGACCACTAGGACAGTTTAAAGCTAGAATAAGAATGCTGCCCATATCAACAGTCAGCTACATGTACACTACGTGGCCAAAAGTATGTGGACACCTGACCTTTACACCTTAATGAACTTGTTGAACATTTCATTCCAAAAACATGTCTTTCATTTTGTGGTGAGTTTGTTTTTCTTTTTGCGGCTATAGCAGTCTCCACTTATTTGAGAAGAAAGTTTCAGCAAGAATTTGGAGTGTATTTATGGGGATTTGTGCCCATTCAGTCAGACAGTGATGTTGACCGAGAAGGCCTGGCCATTAATGTTCCAATTCATCCCAAAGGGTTCGGTGCAAGCCACTGGAGCTCCTCCACACCACGCTCATCAATCCATGTTTTGTGTGCGGGGGCACAGTCATGCTGGAACAGGAAAGGGTTTTCCCCAAACTGCTGCCACAATGTTGGAAGCATGTTGTTATTTAAAATCTCTTTGCATGCTGTAGCATTAACATCGCTCCTCACAGGAACTAAGTAACTGAATCCAAACCCTAAACAATACAGCCAGATTGTTGTCCATCTTCCAACTTTACTGTAGGCACTATGCATTCTTTAGACTGGCAGATGGTGTGTCTAAGATGTCGTTGCTTCTAGATGCTTCCATTTCACAGAAATAACACTTACAGTTAACTAGGACAGATCTAGCAGGGAGGAAATTTCACAAACTGACAAGGCAAAGGTGGCATCCCATCACTAAGCTCTTTAGCACAACCCATTCTAGTGGCAATCTTTGAGTAGGATTACATGACTATGTGCTTAAGTTTGTATATCTGCCAGCAGTGGGTGTGACTGAACCACCCAAACTCAATAATTAAAATGGCTGCCAACACAATTTTGAATTCATAGTATAAGTATAGAGTGGAAATCCAACATTGTTAGAAACTACAGATACTTAAACTCTCACATTGATGGACAAAACAGAACCGAGCGCTGAGCTAAAATCAAGGTGAGGTTTATTTAACAGAGAAAGGCGAACATAACAGAAGGGCAAGACTGGGTCCAAGTGAAGAAACAAGCGGACGTCAAAACCAGACCAACAATCAGCCCAGCAAAAGATCCAAAAGGTCAAAGACAAAAGAGTAAATCAGAGAATCAGAATAAAGTCAGAACCAGAAAAGCAAACGAGTAATTACAGAGAGAACCGCTCGGGACACACAGAGTGGCGGTACTGAGCAGTGTAAGAGAGGAGTACTTTAAATTAACAACATGTGGGATGAATGCTCCGGTGACTCGGATCTAGATAATGGAACGGGATTGGGAGATGGCAGTCAAGTGACAGTAACGTCATCGGGTGGTGGGTTATGGGAAACGGAGTCCGAGAGATCAGAGGGAGAAGAGAGCCAGCAGGCGTGACATCAATTTTAGTGCACATCTAATAAAATATCCTCCGAGAGCCTGAAGTGATGACCACGGAGAAGAATATACTCACACATATAAGGAAGCAAAAAGAACACACCTCTGAACACCTCAGATGTGTACTCTACAGCTGCTTTAAAGGTTTGGAATGCCTGAGCTCATATTTTAAGGAAATGAGACTTGAAATGGCTCACGTTTTGTTGATAGAGAAGTAGAACTGTTGAAGTTATCTACGGTGAAAAAACTGAAATACATGGCGTAACCTTTGCACAGCTTTTACGTTCCATCATTGTTTTTTATTGTATTACTCGTCAGGAAATTCGCAAGAGACGTTATCGCGAATGGCATCACTGATGTGATTTGGTTGCAAGCATGAGCCAGCAGCATGTACCATAACATCATAACCGTCATGATGTTATTCGTTTGGCGTGTTTTATTGTTTTTAGGCAACAGTTCTGCAAAATAAAGACGAAGTAGAGCAGAGAAAGCCCAACCACCGTATCATATGCTTTAATACTGGCAACTCCTTCCACCGAGAAAAGTAGTACCTTTTGGACAGAGCCATTGAAGTGTCGCAATATCAGGTTCAGCTTGGTTTCAGTATTGCCAGATTCTCTTGAATGTTTTTTCCAGTCTGTCTGTAAAGTATTTCACCCCCCACCTCTCTTAGTTGGCCGAATTATCTTCTACATATTTTTGGCAAATTCCAGCTTGGTTTGAGCTGCCGAGTGAAAAGCTTGTTTAGGGGCAACGACAGGTTTGGAATTGGATAGACCTGCTGTAACAACCTTTGTCCGATTTTCTATGTACTTAAGTGGAAACGATTAATGTCAGCTGCAGTGTAAAGGGAGCCATTACTTTGCTCAGTGGATGGTCCAGTTCCGCTGTCATCACAAATAACAGAGCTTGCCTGGAGCATCAGAGTATAATATATAAACATTAGCTGTATCTATTGTGCTTGTTCTTGTCGTAGGTCAGAGTGAGGAAAATAACAGTGAGGGCTTGCCAGTACCTGTACTTGTTTTTCTCGCTGCCGATGTTGAAGTGGTCATACTGGGAGAAGGCCTGATGTCCATCCCAGTCGGTCAGCTCCACGCGGAGAGAATACTGCCTCTGACTGGTCAGCATGTAGACAAATTCGTTCCCCAGCCAGTGCTCGGCCGTCACACTCCCAAAGCCCTGCAAAAGAGAGCGCGCCCAGGTCACTGCAGGAATTCGACAGGGTTAGCGGCAAACCCTGGAGTAGGCCATGGGAACCACAGGCCTGTCCAAGACAGCACAGGAACCAGCAACAACAACTCTCCATTTATCTTTTTTTCTTTTTTTTCCTTTTTCTGAGTTTACAGTATAATTGCACTGATTTGGGGATGAGCTGACATATGACAAAATCGATGCCCGTTGACCTACTTTAGACCTTTAATGCTCATATTTCAAATAACAAACATCAGAAAAACTCAAGAAAAGAAACAGAAAGTGAAGAAACAGCCCTAATACTAGAACTGAAAGAGGATAATGGGAGGAAAGGCCTCCTTTAAAAACAGTGCCCCTTTCCTGACAAAATGAACCCATATCTGTGTATGAATTTAGCATATGCATAAACCTGCACATAGTTATGGTTAATAAAATCGACCAGCAGTTTTAATAGCTCAGAGAGAAAAATCTCTAAAAAATCCTTACTGGGACAAGTACTTTTTTCTTGTAAATCTTGTAAGTTTTAAAAAATGTAGTTGGAAAAAGTGTATTGGTTGCATTTAAATATTATGTTGAAAATAAAATAATTATTGATTTTCATTGCAATACATTACAACAAAAGTAAGTGTAAATGATTGTAAGACATGACAGAATAGTTCAGGTGTGGATTACAGACCTGCAAAATCTAAAACATATAAGCCAATCTCCAATAAGATGGCTATGCATGTAATTCAAGCTTGTAACAGTCTAATAAATAATGAAAAATAATAAATATAATATTTAAATAGTATTTTTGCCCTTATGCCAGATATCTCGGGGCTCTTTAAGGTGAGAACTTTATATTTCTATAATCATATATTTTACAAACTATTTTGGCACTAACAGAATTACTCACGGAGGGGACCACTGCTCCCTGAATGTCCACAATCGTGCCGGTTGGGTCAGTCAGGTACGGTGATGAGGCCTATTCTTGCTTATGTCACATCCACTTGAATCACTTGCATGCCTCATAATGTCAGACCTACGCTCTAAGTTTCCTTCCTGTTGATTGATTCCTTCTGGGTACGACTATTGGTGCAACTACTCTTTTAACGTTAGTGTGTCTCCTGTGTAAAAGACAGAATGATGCCATTTCAGGTTTATTTTCATGGACCTACAGATTTTTTAATTTGGGGATGCAAAGGATTGATTAGGGAGCTCCAGGCCGTGTATTTTGTGCCTTGACTACTGCCCTGTCCTTTTACCCTTCACTTACACAATGTTATGCTGCTATTGCAGTTTACTGTCTGCACTGTTAATCCGCTCAGAACTGGGTATTTACTCAGTATTTGTTGTTGGTTTTGAGTTTAGTTGTATATTTTTTGTACTGTAAGTGAAATTGTATGGCACTGTCTTGTTTTATTGCAGTATGTGTAGTCTGCCTGGTGGTTACTTGTAGTGTGTGGTCCAGTAAACACTGTCTCTGTCTTGTATGTTGTTCCACTTTATATTTGTATATGGTTGGAAGGACAAAAAAGTTCTTCTTGATCTTCATCTTCTGCCTGTTTTCTTTTTTCATAAGAGCAATCAATAAAGCATTGCAAAGAGCAATCAAACAACAGCCATCCACCTTCACAAGCCTGAGATATTTTGACAAGAGTGACGTACATGTATTACTGACATGAAAACAATATACAATCTCAGCAAGATATAATGCGCTACACACATGCAACAGTTTACACTGTCTCTCATGAGCAGACCTCTTGCTATTCTCATTTGTGTCATCACTTTGTCATTACCCCTAATCTCCTAATATAACAGTCGGGACTCCCCTCTCAATAGAACTTCCCCTGTGTGCACTGTACAGGCTCGGCTCATTAAAGCGGCTGGAAAGGCTTCTGAACCCCGTCTTAATTCAGCACAGGTGCTAGCACAAGTAATTACGCTGAGTCCAGCAGCAGATCAGAACCAAAGCCCCCTTTTTTGAACGAAACCCTACCTGTTTATGGCACCCTAAACGAACAACACATGGCCTTGGAACACACAGCACCTTTTCCTACATTTTCTCTTTATAAGGGAAAACAAGGGAGTAATCCTTCATCATAGACAGAGAAAAGAAGTGGCTCTTATTATTTTAACAATGCAGAAAAGATGTTTCCAGTCGGGACTACTTTTGGTTCTCTACTTGCTCAAATGTATGCAGACACCTCACAATCACATATCAGCCTGTTGGACATCCCTTTCCAAACCTCCCCCAACTTTACTGTTGCCAATATGTATTGCAGTAGGAACTGTTCCCCAGACAACCTCCAAAGCAGACCATACAACTTTGCAGGGCAGATCTAGCTATGACAGAGTCACTGAGCTCGTCAGTATGAACCATTGTTTGTCTGTGTGATTGCATGATTATATACTTGATTTGATAGCATTGGTTGTGACTGACACACTTTAAGCATGACTGGTTGTCCACATACTTTTGGCCATATAATATGCCATGCATTATGAGGGTACTGGCATTGAACTCCTAAAGTCATAGTTAATAGCCTAAAGCCTGGGGATTTCTGACACTACAAAAAGGCATGTCTGTAAAAAATCACATTTCACAAAATTAAACTTTTGATTTAATACAATGCTGTTTGTATTTTATCCCTGCAAGTATAACTCCTGTTACATTAGTAGGTGGAGACAACAAGGGTCAAATTCATACAACTGTTTGAAAGTGAATATTGGCCAATCAGCAAATGTTTTCTTTCTTGGTATCCGGGTAAATTAACTATCAGTGTAATAATGATGTGACAGCAGAATTGACCAGCCATGTGTCATTTCCAATAGGCAGGACCAATTTTGGGAGATTGGGCGTCCTTCTAGGCTCTCTAGAAATCCTGTATATGTCACTGACTGTGAATACAGAGCAGCAGCCTAATCAGTTGATTTGTTATAAGTGGAAAACAGCTGCAGTGGCTCTATCCCAGAGTTCACTGCTTAATCTGATACCTAATCTGCAGAAAATCAGATTGGGTCTGTTCTCTTCTACTAGTTTTCAAGCACTTGAGTAATCAGATTATTTAAAAACTGCTAGTGTACATGTGTCAGGAAATATTCAAATTTCCATCTTGAAATCAGCCAACAAAAACATAAAATGTAATGCCATAGCTTTTTTCTCCAAAACATTGATTCATTTTACCTGAAAACAACAATATACATTACCATAAAATGAAGAAATTTAAATTCTTCATTTCGCAAAGCATGTAGATAGTTTTAGCGGTACTCCAGAGGTGCTTTAATGCCAATAACCGGTTGCTGAGTTTAAACACTGCTTGCTTTTTTATTCTACTGAGCTCTTTTTCTGCACATGTGCAAACTATATAAGAGGAAAGAAATCAGAGTAATCACATGCTCTGAAAAAAACAATTATTGAGCAAAAATCCAGCTCTTTTTATCGGATTCTGAATCAGATTTGTTGGTCTTAATCCAACCTGAGAATGCTGCTTATGATCATGACCACTTGAATACTCAGATAATTGCAGAAATCTGGTCATGATTTACTTACTAGGCGCATATAAAACACACTTATTATGAAAGTGCTACACGGTAAAGCAAATTCAAATATGTCTGTCACAAGTTAGCACAGTCATAGAGGTGTTCCGTTTCATGCTTTCATCCATTGTTTGATGGGGTTTTGACAATGAACTGAAGGCCTAACTCAAATTATAACATTAGCATGTAGTTAATGGCTCACAACTGGAAAATGTATATGAATTACTCTCACCTAAAGTTCCCACAAGTAGAGAAATTATGTCTGAAGATCCTAAACCATGTGCTTTGTAAGTAGAAGTGGAGATATTTTATTATTATTTGAATTTGATTAAATATAGTCTATACATAGCAAGTTCACAGATACTATATATATGGCACAGTACGGTAATTCAGCAATAAGAAATCTAGACTTTAATGGGTTAAAGTCCGGCCTGGTCTGGCATTAAGTGCTGGCTCTTGTTTTTGGGGAAACCTGTATGTTTATGCGCTTATGGCAGGATTACATGCAGAGTGGTTCACGATGTAAATACGGGACATTCCTCTGGTCTAAGGCAAGTCCTGCGTGGGTGGAACGACTACTAAAACCCTCTGTATGTGCGGCTGTGTCTGTAGTTGAGGCGCGGGCTCAGTGATTGGTTTTTAAAAGCCAGGCCTCACACCCTGCACGCATAAGTGTTCTGGAGTGGAGCAGACTCTGAGTCAAGTTCACACGCAAGTTCACCACATTATTTCTCATGCGAACTTCATGAGTATCTGAAACGGCAAACGGGGGATCAATTGCTATTTAAAATTCAAAATGAGCCATCCTCTGGAGTGTGCGGTCGTGGATAAAGCGCAGTGTCGCAATAATCCTCTCTAAGGTTGCTATGCATCACTTCACTAATAGGCGTAAATAGCAACCTTCCCAAACCTGCTCTCCTTCAAAATCAAATCGCTGCCAAAACCCAGAAATATGTTTCAGCCATCTGACTAGGTTACCCAATTCCGTTCTTTATGTGCGCATGAGAGCAACAGCAACAAAAAAAGAGAAATGAAATTGGAGGTTCAGCAACAATAAGGGTTTCCAAATAGTTCCTGGCGCAGACATATCCTTCTAATTAACCTAGAACCTGTACACGACATGGAGGTGCTTTGATAAATTCCTTTACCTCTAAATACCTAATTTGTAACAATAGTCCTCAGTCCTTACTGGTTCATTGCAAGGTTCTTCAGAGCGCCAAAGATAGTTCTTCTTTGGAATCTCTCTGAGGAACCCTGTTTGGCACCTTTGTAGGTTAAATGTGGGAGTCAGTCCAAACATCTCTGTAAACGGGCTTCAATAGATTCCACACTAGCTCATTCCCTCCCTCAGCACTGCCCTCGAACAGGTTCAGGTCAAACATACCTCTCTCCTAAAACAGACCTGTCAGTCCAGGTCAGTGTGGAGAATATATAAACACTCTCCAACAGTCATACAGCACACCGAGATCCCATCAGTCAGCAAACAACTATTTTACTGTGGATATAAATGGATCTAATGCCAGCTGTACCAGAGGCCAGTTGTGATAACTCAACTGCTCTTTGTTGAGCTTCTTGATTGGTCTCTATGCATATGTTTAATTTTTCTAAAAACGTGCTCTACACAAACCTGGCGGATTTCTGGGGTAGTCTGTATATCCCCAGACTCTGAACATGCCTAGATGTTTTAGGTGGTGCAATATTTAGTTACAGCTCTGTGCCTCACACTCATGACTGCATGATACATACATTATATTACATTAATTATAGATTCTTAATAATTAGATTAACTAGGAGGGAAATTTGTGAACATAGTTGCTGTAAAATCCCAGGCTATTGCTAAGGGGTTCTTAGGCCACTGTCATGGCATCCCAGGTGGTTGCTATGGTGTTGTTATCCCAGGTAGTTGCTAAGGTGTTGCAAGTCTATTGCTTTAGCATATCAAGTGGTTACTAAGGTGTTGCTATCCCAGGTAGTTGCTAAGGTGTGGAAAGGCCACTGCAATAGCATCTTAGCTGGTGGCTAAAGTGTTACTATGTTATCGGAGCTGGGTGCGAGGGTACTACTATGTTATACCAGGTGGATGCTGATATGTGTGTGTATAGTATGGTATGTGTAGTATGTATGTAGGTATATATAGTGTATATAAGAGACTTTGGACCATTACATTTGAATTTGTACATGAATTTTCTGGGGAAATACATCATGTTTAAACAAATGCTGCATGTGCTTAAACATGGATTTGATCCCAAAGCACATTGCCATATAGACTCTACTATCCTGCAAAATTTCATGGCTCTAGCTCAAAAACTGTGAGTCATGAAAAACAGTGCAAAAATGGTAGACTAATTAAACACAGAGTGGTGAGTAGTCTTTTTAAAATATCAGCTACATTAATAATAAGAATAATAACCCAATGAGACCAGGGTCTAACAGTTTAAACTCACCACACTGAAAATAATACTGGCAATAAAAAAGTACTTAACAGCTCCGTAAACTAGCTTGAAGGGCTTCTGGCCCCATGTAGCGTTAATTACACCCAACTCTGATCTGAACCGCAGTTAATAAACACCTGCGGAAGTCTCCTAACATCACGCCATCCCATGACATTTGCTGGAGCCGCACTATGCTGACAAAACCTCCATTTCTCAAGAGCTGACTTATGTCTATATCATGTGTGTGGAAAAAAAAAAAACGTGCATGTCGCCAAGAGTCTAATGTGCAGAACAAACTCTTATTGCTTTTGGACTGTATGAAGTTTTCTCATCTGAAACAGAGACGGAAACCAAGTCATGCCCTCTGGCGCACGCGTGCCAGCCGCAATGTTAAATCCAGCGTTGCTAAGTGGTGAACCCCCCCACCTCTAAAATAAAGCACCATACATCTGCTTACTCTTCTCCTGGCCATCTTAGACATTCCACAACTGTCTTTTCAACAGGCTAAATCAAGGACAGCTGAAGTTGGGAGATATATGTCCTACATGTGTTGCCTAAAAGAGGATGAATCAGCAACATGGCTATAGAAATGGATGTCATAAAGTCAGGGCGAGGTTACACGTACCATTTTGTATTCTTTCCATGTTCTCTGGAAATCGACGCTGCCGTCCTCCCGACGTTGGATTACTGTCCATCCTCCACCGGCAGACTCCATGTTGCAGTACACCTATTAGCAAACAAATCCATTAATATTCATTCTCAAAAGTAGCATGGAAAATGACCTATCCATGCTCCCTCCACAAAAACATGTTATTGTTAGCAACTGTTGTGAGGCTGAACAAGCTTCGCAGAACACTGGCCAATATTTAAAGAATGGAAACGTGTATTTACACTGGCATATGCAAAAAATGAAAATTTACATGGCAGGTTTATAACTGTACTGCTTCACTGTTTGGTTTAAGTGTCTGCATCTCACTCTCTCTCACTCACTCATCTTCTAAAGTGCTTTATCCTGCAGGGTCGTGGGGGGTGCTGGAGCCTATCCCAGCATTTACTGGGCAGGAGGCAAAAATACCCTGGACAGGCCCACAATTCATCGCAGGGCACGCACCCATGTATACACCGTCCCTCCCGGACTCACATTTAGGGGGCATTTATCTCCTAATCACCTGACCACGTCTTTGGACTTTGGGAGGAAACCAGAGCACCCAGAAGAAACCCACGCATACAGTGGGGGAACATGCAAACTCCATGCAGAAGGGACTCCGGATGCTCCAGCTGGGACTCCAACCCAGGCCTGTCTTGGTGTGGGTCATCAGCACTACTCACTGCAACACCCATGTCTACATAGCATTGAGTTTAAAATGTATAGAATGTAGTACAAAATTTGATGTGAGTGATCTGGGCTATGTTATTGCAGAAAATTAAAATTAGACAGGAAGCTTCTCCGGATATTGGATTGCTAACCTTCCATAAAGCTTGTCCAACCTTACAATGGTAGCTACGATAACATATATGGGGATATATGTATATATATGAGTTTCATTGCTGCCGTGTACGTTTTTTGGTCAGCAGAAATTAGAGAAGACCAGAACACCAAACCAAACCAGACCAGAAGATCAAAGTGAAGACACAAATGGACACATGGCTGTAATCTAGCCATATATGAAGCAGAAAAAGCTCTCTTTGGGGGTTAAGCTGGTTCATATCCAGCTGAATACACACCAGTTTGAGGACAATTATCAAGCTACAACTGACTCTGGACCTGTGGTGAAAGGAGACACCGGGACACGTGTCTGTACACACACATGCACACATATACCCACTCTATTGACAGCACATTCTCCCTAAAGCCCTATTTATATTATACAGGCTAATAATCTCTCCTCTCATATCGCCTTTCACTATACACCTTACCATAGGGGGATTGTCTTGTGATTTATCCCAGTATATCCCATAGCAGTATGACCCAGATCTCCTAAACTAACCCCAAATACCCTTAAAACTTTGGGAGCTAATCCAGTCTTGTTGGACCACCAGACAGTCCGTTCCAGTCCTCTGCACACCTGGGCTATAAACTGCTGATTACCTGGGTCAACTGAATGGTGTTCTAGAATAGAACAAAAACTTGGACTGGCTACGAGTCCTTGAGGACTGGACTGGAAACCTCCGATATAAATACATGCTAAGTATTTTTTAAGTTGGCTCAAACCCACTAAGTGACCGCTTCTCTCTACCCCATACCCTCTGGCTGCACTCTGTCGAGGTGCTGACCACCTGCCTGAGCTCTCGGGCCCAGCCAAAATGATTCTCTCCAGAACAATATAACCACCATGGCTCTTCTCCTGACTTCTCAATACAGTGGTGCCCAGAACCTTGCTCTACCACGTGTAGTTTAACTTCATGAGACGATGTCTATGTAGTGGATGAGTTGCATTAGGTTTGTTAGGAAGGTACTGAAATGCGCAGCAGTGAGGACCAGGACTGGACACAAAACACCTGAATGATAACACAGTCATAAGAAGTGGCAGCAATATCAACTTTAGGCAATTTAGAACAACAGCTTAGACGGTGCATGTGTAAAGCATTTAGCTCTTGATGTGTCACAAACAAGTTTCACCAGCCTCATCCACATGTATCTGCATATATTTGAAAACTTTTCTTTTTCCAAAATAATCTTCATCCACACCAACATCATTTCCAACCATCTCTCCGTCCACACATGAACAGAGATTGACTCATGTTGTGCTCACATGAACATCTCAGCCCAGCCTAGCTGGGGGCCATACTATCTTACAAAGTCTGATGCCAGACACCACAAGAAGAACACTGCAAGCATGTTCACAAGTACAGTAGAGCCTTCCTGACAAAGTGAGGCATCAGGTTCTAACCATAATAGGCTTGTTTGATGTAACTCAAGCTGACAGACTTCCGTAATTTGATTTTCAGAGTTGGATTTCTGCCAGAAAAGGAAACTTAAAAGAAAACAAGTCAATCCATGCTGTGATTGGATTGTTTAAATAGGCAGGAAAATGCAACTGTCTCTGAAATGTCCACACAGTCCTGACTAGTCAGAGACGATTCTTGCATTATTCCTCTTGAGCCACAGAGCTTTTTTAATCCCGTATGTCTAAAACCACTTAATATTTTTAATCATTTACAATCATTTAGATGCCATTTAATAGAACTGAGTGCATGCTATCCTGATGTCTCTGCCTAATGGTGTAATGGTGTATGAACCCCCAATAATTCATGAACTCCCTAAATTTCGAAAGACACAGAAACAACCAAGATATCTGTCATATTTCAGAGTTTCGCTCAATCAACATAAATAGCAGTAAGCTTGCTCAAGTTAATGCTCTGTGATTTCCAAACACTGTTTCACCCATTAACATAAACATGTTCAGAAATCTTACAGATGTAAAACACATTTTCTGTGAACAGAAAGTCAAAATGATGAGAAACTGTGTTAAAACATTTTTTAGAAGTATCATAAATACATGTAGGGAGGGTCATAGAGACCTTCTAATTCTCTGACCTTACCAAAAAAGGCTTCCACTACATGCTAACTTGGTCAGTTTACTCTTACTTAGCAACCATACAAGGCCCGGAGCAATCAAGTGGTGTTGCCTTTCATGTCTTAGGGGCTCTGAACACGCACACCTTTTTGGTTTCCTGAGGGCTGATGTTGATGGAGTATACTCCATTCTTCCGGATGCCTGACTCATACAGATCCGCGCAGTCCCGGAATTTCTTCTCTTCGTCGGCTTGCTTTGTGCTGTTGGGCACCACTGTTGAAACAAGAAAGTCAGTTTGGTTATTGACAATACGATGTATATGATAACTTTGGGAAACAACTCACCACAGTTCAGTTCAGTTGTATTTGACAGCATTTAACTTGATGGCAGGACAAACTGGTTTGGTATGCCACATATCAACTATTGAATTGATTACTGCTTAGCTTATTCACATAGGGAGGAAGAGGCGGGGCAAGCTTCAGCAATGTGTTGTGTCAGTTATTTTTTTATTGAAGTTTTCTGTTGCATTTTTGTTGTTTTTCCTCATATATTGTAACATTAGCTGTTATTTACACTGTGTACACAAAGTGTAGAGAAATGGAATGGTCCAAAATTAAATAGAAAAATATATTTTTACCTTCTATTACCTTCTATTATGAGTTAAGCATATTTTTCCCACTGTCTTTACTATTATGGAGATTTAGAGGTTTAGCTTAGACAGCAACAATATACAGTATTTGCTTATAATAAAGGAAGCCTAGTATGCTAACTTTCCTACATTTATGCTAATGTTCCTAGTTCTGTTTTTGGTGTACTACAATAAAATTGCCAATTTTCCACAATATTTTTCTAAAACTGTACATCTGTGTTCACCCTCTGTCTGAAACCCTCTTAAAGACCACTTGTGTCTTTAAGCCCTGCCTCCCCTTGAACTCCCCTTGAAGTGTGCTCTAATTAGCCAGTTTGCTCACTCTCTTTTGACTTTAACTTCCAGAGCAGCACCCTGGCTATTCTTACAAGGGTTAAGGTTGATATCTAGAGTCTAGATCCTGAAAGTCACATGGAAGAAGTTGGTAGAACTGATCCATCTTCACATAACAGACAGAAGCAGGATGCTTTAGAGTGGTATGTGTGTACTGTTTAGCTCCCTGTGTGAGGCTTTGAGAAACTTGCCAGTAGGTGGGCAGTGAAGATTGTATTGCATGATCACATTACCTTGTAACTGAGAAAAGAGCTGCGATTACAAATACGTATTTCAGGGTTAGAGATTTTCCCCATGGCATGCCATTTGTGTTTTATAGCTTTACAGAATGTTTATATGCACAAAAAGCAACACAACGTACTAAAGGAAAGTAAAAAACTAAATATATGCTAATAAGGCATTTTTTTTATTTATAGCTATGTCAATATATGTACCTATGTTCAATATATACAAAAATGTAAAGACATATTTTACATATTTTACACATATTTCAATATTGTATATGTAATTTATAAAAAAACAAACCAAAAACCCAACAACCAAACAAAAAATAAATTGCAGGCCCCCAAAACACTCTCCGGTGTCCTTGATGATGGACGGATAATTAATAAAAATAACTGATGACAGTTCACAGTAATAATGCTAGTTGGACAGAACATGTCTATATCCCCTTCAGTGCTATAACTATGTCTCAGCATGGGTCATGCAGGCTGTCACCACTAAGCCATCCATTTCAACAGGGCTAAATCCAGCCATAAAACACAGTGAGTGACATGCGTCTACAGTAAGTCTGGCACTCTGGCAACTATGGTGGGTGATGGTAACCTTCACAAGTTCTATTATGTTATACTTCAGCTGTGGTCTGTGTGCTTAATAACATCCATGCGAATGGAATCAGGGCGGTTTCCATGATGGAAGGCTCTTGGAGCGAGAGCAGAGAATGTTTCGGCAGTGACATCCACTGAGGATTAAATATATAGGGTTGTGGTTGGCAGGGAGCGTGCTGAGGATGGAAAGCATGGAATGTGTATAAAAGCATATGCCACTGTTTCTGTCTCAAGTTAGACATGCACAAATCAATCGCACTTACAGACAGTGAAAAAACACACCAGTGAGCTGGGCTGCGGTGATGTGGAAACACATGCTCTCGGAGACATGCTGAAGGAGGTGGAACAGATTAAGGATCTAGCCACTAAAACAAAGCGTACTCAGTCTAAGTGAGATAGCAGAACAAATAATACACACAGGGATGGAAAATTCAGGATGCAGTTGTACTCGGCTCCAGAATGTGTGAATGTGAGAGGAAACATGTGGGGAGAGCCCTGAAAGCCGTATTATCGGGAAGATCTTTCCGGCAGTGAGTGACACATTTCCAGTGTGAAAGGCCTTTAATCAAAGGTTCCTGCGAGGAACCGTCCATCTCTGACAGGCCTCTCAGACCCGGCAGCTGGCTCTCCCTCCATCTGCACATAATTACCCCCGCCAATATTTTGAAACTAAGCAAGGGTCTGCGGACAAAATACTACAAGCTATAAATTTCAAGTTCCTGTTATAACAAGTGGTTTATATTTACGCGCCGGGGTCCCGCTTATGTCGCTGAAAATTCCTTCCGCTCTCTCTTCTCTTGCACTCAGAAAGAGCTGCGGCTCGGCTTTCACACCATTGTTTTCGCTGTTGGGGCTGTTTAGGGAGAAGAGATGTCACCGCCAAGTGGGATGTGTCAGGGGTGTTTAGGCCTGGCTTTGATCCCTGGCGTGAGGCACAGGGCGAGGGGCGGGGGGAGCGCTTCGTTAGGGGCCATTATGGCTGCTTTTCACCTAAAGGATTGAGTGTCAGTGACAAGGATCCCCCGCCGTGACAGGTTCACAGGGTGGAACTGCGCACTGCGGAGTCTAACACAACAAGAAGCCCGACCTGTCCGGCAGCAATTTACCACCAGACAGGAGCCTGAGCAGTCCAGGCAGCAAATGAGAAGGCAGAAGGTCTTAGAGAGAGCAATGTTCAGAGAATTCAACTTGCTTTAACCCAAGAGCCTGTATGCAGTGTGCGCATGAAGTGTGTATCATATGCAACTACACCTCCAAAATGCTAACTCAGAAGCTGCCTCAACTTTCATTTACAGTATTGTGCAAATATGAGGGACCAGCATGAATTTTTTACATTTCTGGTCAAAAGGGACACCATGTTATTCATTCTTTCATGGGTAACTTTCTTTTTTAAAAGGCATTAGAAACGACGTCACCAAGCTTTGGTATGTCATTGACAATAAATAAAATATTAAAAAATATATATATCAAATAATGTATAAAAGTTGCTGAATCAGTCTTAAGCTTGAGTACCGATGTGCCACTATAATTAAGTTAGTAAGTCTAAGGCTCATTGTTCAGTAACTACCATGAAACAAACATGTAAGGTATGTGGTTAGGAGAGTGAGGAACTGAGGCACATACACTCAGCTTTAAGATTAAGGTCCCATAAAATAAAATTAAAAAATCTCTCTTTTTTAATGACAGAGCATTTATTAGGTAAACATTTTAATGTTTCAAAAGCTACAGTTCTCTCCTCAGAGGTCATCAGCCTCTACGCTTTACAAATCTGCATTTACATGCACTTAAAATCCGATCATAAACAAATTTCTGCAGTTTTCTGATTATTCATATGGTCATATAGAAAACATATACTCTAATTACTTAGATCAGATTTAGAATTTAATTAGGCTGAGCTGGCTTTTAGCTGTGTTATCAAATTTCTTAGCGCTAGTACTCTTTACTCTGATTTCTTTCTGATTTTTCAGTCTGCACATTTTCAAAAACAAACTGGGGTACTGAAAATAAGCAGACAGCGCTGCACGTATTTAACACTGAAATCGGATTATCGCCTGACTCATGTGGACCCAGAGTTTTCCTGGAAAACTGTATTATTTTGGAACAGTGTTGCAAATTCTGCCTGTTTTGAATTTGTTGTTTTGGCAATGTTATGAAAACTAACACCTTTAGGTATATCTAAGTAGTTTAGTCTGTTTTCAAATGAAAATGATTGTTTTACAATAGACTACATTTTGAATAATGCACAATACATGGCAGCCAATAAGAATAGAGCTCATTTACATATATCAGTCTTAAAGGAAATGTAACATTAACAGCCTGTATTGAAAAAGATAAAGAGAGATTAGAAAATGTTCACGTTAAAATAAATTATGGCTGTGTATGGGACCTAACAGCAGCCAAAAGTCACATGTTGCCATATATATTAAAGTGGTCTATGAACTGTTGAGTTTTACAAGATTTTATGTTGATAGTTCACTGTAAAAGTGCCTTCATAAGCACACTTGTAGTCCGTAAGCTTTTCTCTGATTTCGTTTTGGATATACATCCACTGACAAAAGTCGTAAACACAGTGTTGACAAAATGGTATGATGGCAACATCGTAGAGATTCGCATGAAGAAAGAAACTGCACCGAGCTGTGGTAAGAGGAGCTTTTAAACAGCCTGTGTCCTGGAACCAAGAACCATTTTCATACTCTACTATCTATTTACATATGAATTCTTGCTGATTCAGTAGGGACTTCTGTTCAGTGGGGAGTTTATGTGAAAAGTACAAACAGGGAAAGCAATTTCTATAAATCAGCACTTCAGACAAACAAACTCTCCAAAACTCTACAAACCCTCATTCAACCCAAATAAGCATAAATAAGAATTAAAGTGCCCAGAGTGAACCATAGGACTAAATTAGGCAAAGCAAGGACAAAGGTCAATATCATTCAGCAGCGCCAGACTGGCTTCAAATGTAAACGGCTGTATTCCTATCATATGAATGATGAAAGCATACCAGCAACTGAAATGGTAAAGATTAAACAAGAGAGCAGGATTATTCAGTGGCACTAGCCAACTGCACTGCCAACTACAATATTACATAAGGACCAAATATGCCATCCTAATAAAGGATTGTGCCAAAACCTAATAGATCCATTCCAGGCCCGATTGCTTGGAAGCTTATAAAAGTGCCACATTGAGACATCATACATCCCTACAAAGCTTAGTGACTGAAAATAATATTGTGTGGCAGATATGCTATTGTGGCTGTAGGGATGATTGATGCTATTCATTAAGTGAGACAATATACTACAACAAAACGAAAATCATGTTTAGCAGCCAGGGATTTGTAACAGCCACACAAGCTGAGCTCAGTTACCATTAAAAACAGGATTTGGCTAACTGAGCTGTAATGTGTTTATAAGTGATAATTGTTTTACAAAAGTGAGCTCATCACACTCTGGCAACTTTAAAGACACCAGTCCCAAAGAAAGCATGGAGAAAACTATACACACGCGAAAGCCAGCCATGCTGTAAATGACACGCCTGCTCTTATTATTCAGACTTAGATTTATGCTTATCTGCTTACAATAACATTCATAGATTATTGCACCCAAGAACTCAAAGCATTATTCAGCTTCGAGTCTCAAAACAAAGGCTAATTCAGGGAGATCCCAGATGACGGCGTTATATGCCCCACATTTCTAATAACTTGGTTAGCAAATGTTCCCTCCACTCCCAAAGAAGGGAGCCTCTGAGCTAGTTTTGAATTGCAGTAGAGGAGTCATGTTAGTCCGACAGGCGACCTTCCAACCTTCCCTTTCACCTCCAGAGCAGGCGCTGTCCCGTTGGACTCATTAAGGTTTGACTAATTCAGCCAGAGGTGAGCAAGGTGACCTCTATAGTGGACCCAAAGTTCCATACTGCTATATGAGAGCAAAAGAGCAATTCCAGAGGAGCTATTTTTTGCCCAATATGCTTATGTTTGGCTTTTGTATGCTATGAAAACTATGAGCTCAAACACTTTATTTCCTGCAGAACTCTAAAAGCCAGTAGCACTCAAACATTTCCAGGGTAGAGATATGTCAGATATGAGCCCTGAGATTTCTGCTATAATAAATAACGCATTTCCTTTATGCTGAATGTGTGTCACCAAGAACACTGGGAGGTGACAAAAACAAAAACCATTTCATTTCTTTTTAGGTATTGTATGCTATATTTTGATGCATGCTGGGAATGCAAACACAGATCAGCACGTATAAAGGTTTCTATGTTACTGCCATTATTATTGCATATTCAGTATTTCGGAGAATTCAGGTAAAAGTGGCTTATAACAGTGGGTCACCTGATCTTTTTGTTCATATGCAGGATAGAATTATCCTTCATGTGATATGGAACTGTGACATGTGTGCTACTGAAATGCAAGCACTATATAAGGAGCAATGCCTTGTTTCACACCCATTGTCCCATTTTATCAGCTCCATGTACCACATCTCTGCACTTTGTAGTTCTACCATTACTGACTGTAGTCCTACATATTTTGTTATCTGCCTGTTACTCTGTTCTGCAGTACCACTGCAGTGATGAGAATGATCCACCCCAAAATAATACCTGCTCTGGGGTGGTCCTGTGGGGGTCCTGACCATTGAAGAACAAGGTGAAAGGGGGCTAATAAAGCATGCAGAGAAACAGATGAACTACAGTTAGTAAATGAAGAACTGCACAGTGTAAAGTGGTAAGTGGATAAAATGATAAAACGAACACTGGGTGTCCGTTTATGGCGATTTGAACTCTGTCTGAACAGTGAGACTCAAGTTCACGCGTTCATCATACTTTGGTGTGCAGAAACAGACCCTTTAAGGCAATATCACATGTGTGACTACGGTTGTGCTTTCAGTCTTCTTTCGCTTTGGAAGACAAGTGAGGCAAACGCGGGTCATATAACAAACAAGCACAGCGCACTCCAACATAAAGAAATCAAGCTTGATTCAAAATCAGCTGTATTTCAAACATACTTTAAGAACGAGAGAAAAATAAAAGCGGCAAGGGAGTCTCACCTAGATCAAGTGTCTGATCCAGTACACATCACTGTTTTGGCACTGAGGTTGTGTCCATTTGCTAGCATTCTTCTTCTTCACCGAAGGTAAACGAAACGAGGGTAAACGAACGAGGCTGAGCTTGTTTCCTCTGTTTGATTAGCATCAACAAATACAACAAGCACAGAAGTTCAGGAGTTTTACTCTTCTCTATAAACATTGCGCTGTGTGGTCATTTAGGTGTCTACTGTTTATCCTCCAAGTTTGCAGGAGCAGATTGTAAATGTTCAACATGAATGTCACATGAATCTAGTCCTAATATTAATGAAATATAAAGTTCTCCACCTTTTCTGCCCCGAAGCCCCCCAGAGTACAAAGCAAGGTGGCCCACCAGAAAACCATAATTAAATTCATATGCAATTTCCCAAATAATATGGGTAAAGAAAAAAATCTCCAGATAAAAACAAATGTCTATCCATCAGCTACACTCAATTAGCCTGCTGCTGTGATATTTATATTCATACACTTGTACATTAATATACACATATTCCTATAATTAATTTAATGCTAATTTGATATGGTATGATGTTTCCGGCCCAATACAAACTATTGCCTTCACCTGAGTACAGGCCCACAGGCTACTAGAGTGTGGTTTATGGCCCACTGATGGTGGGCAGCCCACAGGTCGAGAAACCCTGACATAGAGCTCTGTCTGTGGATGAGCATGCCGAGTGGCTTGGACGTCTTTTGCACATGTGGGTCACTTTAGGCGCGATCTGTTTGTACAACACTTAAAATGCAATCAGATTTGAGGAGTGAATCAGATCAGGCCATATTTACCTGCAGTCTGAATGTAGCTTAATATTGATTTGTTTGATCACAGTAACACTAAAAGTCACTTGTAGTTTAAAGTATACTCCTGCTCCAGTGCTTGGCTGCTCTAAATAATAGTTTGAGGCAAACTAAATCACAGGAGGGTTAAAAGCAAGGATGAAACATTGCATTTATGCCTCGGAATTGCAACTGCAGATGATGCATGTGCACATTAACTTCACGTTAGCTTCAGAAGCTGCCAGAGGGAGCTGACTTGTGTGTTTACAGGTTTTTCCCAATATTGGGAGAATGCCGAAGTCTGGTTAACAGAGTCATTTGGGTGTCAGCTGAATGTCCTAATGGCAGAAAGAGAAACAGGAAGTAGGCTCACTCACAGTGCCCTCCCAGCAGGAATTGAAGCTCGTGCTCTGAGGGCTGAAGTTTCTCTACGCTTGGGCCAGTCCCAGCACAGACATCCAGGCTAAATTTCCTGTGACCACAGAGACGTGGGGCAGACATAAGGCCAAGAGGGCACGCTGGGGTTAGTGTGGGGAAACGGGGCTAATGAGTTCACTGCATGGCCTGTTGTTACCGTAAAGCCACCACCGAGCGCCAGGAACAAACCTCCAGCCTCGCATCACTCCAGTGGGGAGACATTAGGGAGGTCCAGCCTGTAACTCAAACAGGAGCTGTCTGACATTTCAGTCAACCAGTAAAGCACAGGCAGTGTGCTGAAGCGTGATAAGCTCCATCCGTTAGAACATTGTCCGACCAGAGCAAATTGGGATATATGAGAGTTGTATGCCAACCAGGAAGTGACACTTTTATCAGTCTCATTCAGAGAACTATAAAATACCCAATAATGTAATCTAGCATGTTTCCACTCTACTAAGAAAACAACTTCATTTTTCAGCTCTCAATTTCCAAAACACCAGCTGTTCTTTATATGCTGTAAACATTTAATGGTGACTGGACAAAAAGAAATGACTACCCCAAAAGCTGGGAAGCTGTACAAATACTTTAAACTACATATTTCATTGGAAATAGTACAAAGATAACATGGCAACACGTTCCAAACATCCATTTGGGCATTGAGGAGCAATCGCTTCCGCCATCACTCACTTATCTTATATCCCGGTTCATGCTTAGGGGTTGCAGTGGGGGTGCTGGAGCCCATCCCAGCGTTCAGTGGCCGGAAGGCAGAAAACACCCTGGACAGGCCGCCAGTCCATCACAGGGTAGACACACTGACATTTAGTATCTCCAATTCACCTGACATGTCTTTGGACTGCAGACGGCAGCCCCCGCAGACACAGGGAAACCATACCAGAACGACACAGAAAGGACCTTGGAACAACCCTGCCATTAATGGAATCCAGGCTCTTGCTGTGAGATGACTTACATGAGCTCAGACCCTAAAAGGTTCTGGATGCTGGTTATGTGTGATGTCTTCTATGCATGCTAGAGTTTTAACTTGCATTTGTGGAAGAAGTGATGCATCGTGTTCACAGGCGGTGATATTGGGAAGAGTTCCTGAGCCTATAAAGTCCTCACTAGTTCCTGACCCTGTAGACTTCACTAGAGAATCGAGCCTGTTTAAATGGTCAAAGCCATTCAGTATTGTTTTTTTTACCTGTTTTCTTATGTATCCAGATATTTCTCTGGATTCTATAAATCTTTTATTGATATGATGTACTGTAGAAGATTAAATCCCTCAAGTTCTCTATGAATCCCTCCCCATCTTTACTTCGGTAAGATTCCGCCTCACTGGGAGGCCCTTTTTCACCCAGTCGTGTTTCTGACCTGTTACCAATAAACCTAATTAGTGGTGAGATAATTCCAACGGGTGTTCCTTTTTCACGGCATTACACAACTTCACCAGGCCTGTTCCAGTTTCTTGAAGTTTGTTGGTGGCATTAAATTTGAAACAGGCATGTATTTTTCAAAACAAAAATTGTAATTCTCAGTTTCAGTATTTGACATGTTGTCTTTATATTATTTGCCATTAAATGTATGGTTAATATGATTTGCACATAATTGTATTGTGTTGTATTTGTATTTATACTTTGTACAGGATACCAACGTTCTGGCAATCACTTACTAGCATAATACATTGTTATATTCTAAAGCAATAAAGGTATTCTTCTTCTTCTATGGTACCACTTTGATATGAACACAACACTTCACAGCCACAGTACTTTAGCTCAACAGCTAAGAGATAGCTAGTCTATTTCTGTCTTTTGATTTTTTTCTATATATATTGCTTTGGCTATTTATTTCAAAGTGTGAAGGTCTACAGCAGAGGTCAACAATCTCAACTGTACAGAGCTCAAATGGCTGCAGGTTTTCCTTCCCAGTCGGCAGTAGCGCACTTCAATTTGAGTGGATAAGCGAAGGGATGTCATTCCCCAGTCAAAATAATGTGACACAAGCTTTGTCTTTCCAATGATCATCCATTCTTCCATCCCCTTTGGATGTCTAGTATTAATATTTGTATTCCATCCATCACTTCAATCTGGGATTTACACACTCAAGCGAATTTTACATTTTATATATTTCTGAGCATAGGAATGTTAATAATACAACAAGATCTGTGGATCGCCAGGGTGTCGGTTTGACCCACCACCTTCAAAAATATGAACCTCTGAAGTAACTAATTAGCTAAAGGCAGAGACCGACTAATGAAACAAGCAGAGGTTTGCTTCTGCTGGGAAGGACTAAAACTTGCAGGCAGACCGGCCATATGCAGATAAGACTGGTGACGCTTGGCCTAGAGCATGGATGCAACACATTTTGGTGATATCTGACACATTCATCTGTTAGGTTAAGAAGGTGCGTCAGAGCAGAGAACTCATTGTCCACTGTCCTGGACAGCCTTTGAGGGGCAGAATTAGTGGACTCCTTTTATGGAATTCTAATGAGCTGCTCTGGTTTTGGTAACCTGGGCTGTTGAAAATGTTTGGCTTCTCTGTATATTTGGATAATGCTAAGTGCGCACTGTTGGAATATCCTTCTGTTTTGCGAAGATAAGTGTTTATTTTAATTTTTAAGGAAGTTAGCTCAATCTCCACAAACCACTCAAATAATCCTGTATTTCTCCTCCTTTTCATTCTATCACCCTTACCTTATATGCATCGCTATAAAAGGTTTAACCCTGTGGCTAACTTCGCATAGGGTCCAGTATAGCAGGCCTATGATTTGATTATTGTTGCATAGATTCTCTGTGATTATTTACACTGAAAAGTGCATTTTGCATGATTCAAATGTGGGCACGGGTTCCACATGAATAAAATATATATTACATCAGCTCCAACTCAGTTACTGCCAAAAGTTTGTAAACTGAAAGAAAAATAAAGTTGATATAATAGATTTATTGATATGGAACCTGTAAGGGGTTTAGAGTCCTATTCCATATTTACTCATATTTTACTGGTACTGGTAATAGATAATGTAAACATTAGCAGAGCATTATTTTCTCTTTTAGGGGTTTTTGTGTAAGGCTGGAGGCTGGAGTCATGTAAATGGTAGTACAGTAAGAACAGCTGGTCCCTGTAGGTAATTCTCTGTAGGGAATGTGACTCTTCTAAACTTTTAGGACACTCACAATTTTGACATATAGCCAGGGTGATTAGAATGATCAAGCATGACATCAACCAGCTTCAAATGGTTGAGCACTGGGAGCCCTGGCTTTATCCGCAAAACATATCATGGCCAGGTGTGTCGTGAACACAGGATCATTGCTTCATTCCATGCCATCATTTTAAAAGCTGCATTGACCTGCATGCAGTGTTAGCATACCTCCATCTTTGGAGCAGAGGCTGAGGAGGCTGTGCACAGTATCCATCAGGTCCTGCTGCTGTCTCTGCAGTGCTGTGCTGTTGCCCGTGGCCCGGCCCAGCTGGCTCTCCAGTTCGCGGATCACTCCGCTCTGCCTGGCCACTAGGGTTTGCAGACTGCTCTTCTCCTCCCTTAACACCTCCAATTCCTGCTTGTGCCTGGCCTCCATCTCCTGCATCTTTGACTCCAGAAACCTGAGACCAAGCCGAAAGAAAATCAACTGTAAAATCATATCAGAATGATGTTTGGATCCATATTAAACATCCACATAAAAACACAGGTGTAACAGCATCCATCAGACATTTAAATCAGATTGAACCCCAACAGGTATTAATATAGCTTTCATATGAGAGTCAAAATCCTTACCAGTACACTGTTATACAGGGGTTGGACAATGAAACTGAAACTGGTTTTAGACCACAATCATTTATTAGTATGGTGTAGGGCCTCCTTTTGCGGCCAATACAGCGTCAGTTCGTCTTGGGAATGACATATACAAGTCCTGCACAGTGGTCAGAGGGATTTTAAGCCATTCTTCTTGCAGGATAGTGGCCAGGTCACTACGTGATGCTGGTGGAGGTTCGTCCTTCTTGGTGGTATGCTGACATTACCCTGGATACCGTGGCTCTTGATACATCACAAAGACTTGCTGTCTTGGTCACAGATGCGCCAGCAAGACGTGCACCAACAATCTGTCCTCTTTTGAACTCTGGTATGTCACCCATAATGTTGTGTGCATTGCAGTATTTTGAGCAGAACTGTGCTCTTACCTGCTAACTGAACCTTTACACTCTGCTCTTACTGGTGCAATGTGCAATTAATGAAGATTGGCCACCAGGCTGGTCCAATTTAGCCATGAGACCTCCCACACTAAAATGACAGGTGTTTCAGTTTCATTGTCCAACCCCTGTAGGTCATATTTGCTGCTTATCATCACCATGACAACAATAATATTGTGATAGAAATGCTATTAATGATTTAGAAAACTAGAAATGAGCCGAAGAACAAGCAGATCAACCATCATGAAAGTGTTTCCTAAGTGTGTGAATGCTGTTTTTATTGCTGCAGTTGTAGAGGATTGTTTGATCTGAAGAAAGTTAAAGCGTTGTCCATATTAACCTAGGTCCGCCATCTTTGTGAAAAGTGGGGAACTGCTTTTATACCAGAGAGCTCTCAGACTTCCCCTCCATTTTCATATCTCACTAGCAGCTCAACACACGGTCATAACCTTTCACACCCAGAGAGCCTGCAGTGTCACCTGTCACCTGTGATTGAAGCATAGCAGCATGTTATACCTCTACCAGCACAAATAACAGTTTTGATTTGACATGGACTGTTTCTGGATGTAAGCAACATCAATGTTCAGCCACACATGGATCAAAGAACTGTGTAGTTGGGCCAGATTTGGTGGATGCCTTCCCTGGCACAATTCTGAGGAGAATTTCCTGTAGACTGGGATTTTTGCCACTGATGGTAGAGCTGTGTGCTTTTACTCTTCCATACACCTGCGGATTCAGCTACTTACTTCACACTATGTTTCTTTGACACGCCTAAATCATTAACATCTGCTTTGGAGCCATTTTCCACAAATGGAACGAGACATTTACTGCACTTTACCACCTCTTCTCAATCTATGAATCCCATCGCACAAGCCTTACCCTTGCTCCCACCTTAACCACACAAAGAGACTCATTTTGGTCTGGTGCACTTACACTTTAGAGGCCAATTGCATAAAATGACTGGGCATAAATCTGGTCTATGAGCTAGACAGCAAGGAAAGAGGGAAAAGGCAGATTAAAATAGACCATAGCTGTGAGAATCTATCATATGACCGTAATGTGAATCGGCTGTCTTTGTTTAGGCACCATAGGGGGTAAAATTGATTTGCTATGGATATACTGAATGCATAAATATTTTTATAAATGTACCCAGTATCCATGACTGACAAACCACACAAGCAAACACAATTTCATCATATAAGTCTGGGGAATTTTCTGCAGGCAGCTAGGATTGCCTTGTCTTAAAGCTTTATGTCTTGGGCACATGATGCAGACTAGGTTGAATATGTTGGCTCAATCAAAAGGCGTATATGTATGAAGTTTTGGATGATGACTGAACGAGTCAGAATATCAGCTTTATATCAGTTGCTTCAATGAGATGACTCCAATGACATCAGCACTGGAAACCAAATACGGAGCACAGATGCTGTGAAGTTGATTTCTTTATGATGGTGATGAGGAAATATGAATTCTCGTCTGCATTTTTCAAATGCAGCTGGGCAGCAGCACAGAGAGCCCTGAGAACCAGACTCGTGCATTAGCTATGAGAGACAAGTCCCATCAGGCCAATTAACAAACGCCATGCTGGAAAGCTATCCAAGCGACATGTATTGCAAAACCATTAAACGTGCAACGGCCCATCTAGGAAAGTATGTCTTCATAAAGGTTATATTTTAAAGGCAGAGTAGGGGACATCTTTCATCTCTTTGGCAAGCTGCATTACATTGCACAGTATGGGACCAAGTAACTGTCTGAGAGCTCAATGTGTTGTTGGTTGTCGAGCATTGCAAGTTGTATTGTGTAATGGGCCATTTTGTGTATTTTGGCCGTGAAGCAAGTATGTTTTTTTAGACTAAGGCCTCATTTAGTCTGACTGAGAATGCAGCTTGTGGGGAGAGGTTTAAAGAAGTAGACCAGCAACAAGCCATAAAAGATGTTCCTCAAACAAAGCTAGCTAGCTAATGTTTGAGAAAATCAAATTTGCTTGGATGTGGTCCATCTGCATAGCTGTTACTGGGAGAACAGTGGCCCCTCTTTATGGCCACAAATCAAGTTATCGGTGCACTCAGTGCTGAAATATTACTCTACTTTGTTCTTTATTATTTGGCACTTCAAGCAGAAACAAAAAATGTTTTTAAAGTTGCCATATTTAATCACATGCAAGTACAGGGCAAAAAATGTTTCTTTTATTGTAAACATATCAGCATTTAATCTGCAGATGAGCTGTTGTGTTAGTGTAATATTATGTAATAGAACCAAGAAGGTTCAGTTCCAGCTTTATTGGTGGATACAGTGAGTGTCTGGTTCATAAGAACAACAGGACAACACAGCTAGTGGGCGAAAACCACTCTCTACTGACCATAATGAGCACCATTTGAATGTCACTGAACCACCATAAGATGACCTTAAGTGACCTACAGAAAGACTGGCGAGCGGTGGCTGGGGTGACATGCACAGCGAGCAGGGTTCAGACAGGCTTCTGGAGGCGTCATTAGTGATTTTCTAAATAAACAGATCTAATAGAATATCTGATCTGGAGTTTGGGAGACATGTTTCCAGCAGTGTATAGAATAAAACACTGCTCATTTTGGTCGAACACAAGCCCAGAAACTGTAAAACTAGAGGAACTGATCATTTTAGGGATCTCTTAAAGTTTTCCTGAGCTTTATATTCCTCTATCCAAGACTTTGACTAGGTCATTCCATTACCCTTCATCTCTTCCCTGTGAGCCCTTCCTTGGTGGATTTACTAGTGTGTTTGGGATCATTAACTCATTGGAAGATTTTAACTGTTTGACAGTTGGTCCCTCTTTCTCCTTGAGCACTCTCTGGTATGAAAGAGAGTTCAGTTATTCTGTGATTGCGAGTTTGACCTGGGCCTGAGGAAGCAAATAAGCCCCAAAACATTTCCACCATCATGCTTTACAGTTGGTAGTTTTTTCTGATCTGTCTTTGGTTTTCACCAAACAGTGTACTGTGGCTAAACAACTCACATCCTGAGATTACATTTTGAGACTTCTCTCAGCACCTGGTGTTTAAGTTTGCTGGGTGGCCTGGCTTGGCCAAGTTGGCAGTGGCTTTAAACCTTCTCCATTTGCTAATTTTCTTCCAGATATTTGAAACAATTCTCAAACCATTTTCCTGTATTCATCTAAAACCTTCTTTTTGAAGACCTTAGAGAGTTCCTTAGATCAAGGCATTTATGATACAGCCCATGCCAAGACCAGACCAGCCCAGATATCTGAAGTTATAAAGACAAGATTTTCCAAGATATTCTGTAAAGGTGTTCTAATTATTAGTACCTGATCAAAGGCACTTGATTTCAGACTGGCACATTTAAAGTAGTGATAGAAGCAAGGTTGAATTTTAATTTCTGATATATACAGGTGTCACTTCTTGAAATTATATGTTATATGTATATGTACAAATATGCTAAAAAATAAAATTATTCATGGGACATACTTAAATCTTTACAATACTGTAATAACATTTGTACCACCTATATTATTAATCCCTTGATACTCTTTAACATGCATGTTTCAAACCTAGCAAATTACTCTATTGAGACACTGACCACTCCTGGCTGGGCTACCAGATAGTTAGAAAAAAACACATTCTTAAAATGCAAGAAATGCAATAGATCAGTAGCTGACCTTACTTGCACACAAACTGCAGACTCAACAGTTACACACAAATCCTTCTACAGTGTTTAAAACTGTGGGATTTGTTTCATTTGTACATTTCCGTTTAGACTATCTTTGTTTAGTAATGCTAAGTGTGTTTTGGTCTTCTTACCCATTCTTGTCGTGCAATTTGCTGATCTCATTGGTCTGCACTATGAGTTGCTTCTCCAGCTTGTTGGTGGACAGTGAATTCTCCAACAGCTGAATCTCCAGCCTGGATGTCTGATTCAAAACCTAAACCCAAATGAAGCAGTACAGTCAGATTAAAAACACAGTAATAATACAAAACTCATAAACACATGGTAGGTCACTGCTAACCCAGCAGCTCCTCTGGAGAGGTCATAAATGGGGAAAGGAGCTACTGCTGCGTTGTTCGGCCATACGGTAGCACTTAGAGACCGCGGTTTCCTAAAGCAAATCCTTCAATTGACAAAAAGCATTCAATCAGCAAAAACAAGCCATGCCGTATTCCTGTGTGCCTCATTCACATTCACATTAAACACCAAACGTGGTGGGAAAGCAAACATGCAGGATGCATACAGGGAGAACTGGCATTTTATGTGGCTTGAGTGCTTTCTTTGGCAGTTTGGTGCTGAACCTGCAGAGAAAATTAGAAGATGACTAGCTTGGTAAGCGTTGCAGGGAATGGATCCTTGGAGGAACATACCTGAGTCTCAACATCGGTCAGCTTGCGGGTCTGTTCGGCAGTCTGGGAAAGAAGATTGGTGCCCATTTCCAACATGGCTGCCGTGTGATTGTGGACTGCACTTTGCTGTAACTGGGCCATCTCTGCTTTCATGCTCTCTTTGATGTAGTTCTCGATCTGTGCCAAACAAATGAAACAAGCCTAGTCATCCAAGATCCAAAAGTTACCCAAATCCAGCAATATCACTTCAAATTCATGAATAATTTATATGTATTGGTCTTTCAGGTTAATAGTATTGCCACTCAGGAAATGTACAGAGTATTTATTATTAGTTGAGTCCATAATTATTTGGACAGTGACAACATTTTTTTTAAATGTTGCCTCTGTACTCTACCACAGTGGATTTGAAATGAAGTAGTCAAGATCTGACTTGGAACTTTCATTCAAGGGCTTTAACAAAAGCTCAAAATTGCTGGGACAGTTTACTGGTGAGCGTTTTCACGGCTAGGTGTGGCCTGTTCCCATGTTATTTCATGAGAAATAGTGGAGATAAAAGGTCTGGAGTTGATTCCAAGTTTTGAATATGCTTTTGGTAGCTGTTCATGGGAACTATTAATATGCAACCCAAAGAGGTACTGACTCAAAGGAAAAGGGCCATCAGAGATACAGCAGAAACGTTTCAGAGTGGCCAAATTAAGTTCTAGCTTTACTGGCAGATATAGTGGGCGTCTGGTTCATAAGAACAAGGTCAAGCAGCAAACACACAGGACAACACAGCTACAGACTGGCAGTGGGCCAAAACCACTCTATACTGATCGTGATGAGTGCCACCTCATTCAAATGCCCCTTAACCATCGTAAGATGGCCTCAAGTGACCTACAGAAACACTGGCGAGCAGTGACTGGGATGAAATGCACAGCAAGCATGGTTCAAAACTTCTGGAGGCGTCATTAGTCATTTTCTAAATAAACAGATCTAAAATACAAAAAAGTGGCCCAATACAAAAATACTGCCCAGTTCTGGAACAAGTCTCTTTAGACAGATGAAACCAAAATTTACTTGTACCAGAATGATGGGATGAGTACGGAGAAGGAAAGGAAGGGCTAATGATCCGAATCATTACACAGCATCGGTCAAGTATGAGCATTTATGGCTACCAATGAGACTGGGTCACTGGTGGGTATTGATAATGTGATTGCTGACAGGAGTAGCAGCTAGAGGCTACACTTCAAGGCCATTAAGGAACAGTGTATAATGTTTTTTACTGATTTCTGGCCTTGTCAGAGTCCAGGTGTAACCCATATAGAGAATATTGTTTTTTACATTTAACACAAAGTAACTTGGCAATGTGTTTTTTTAACTGTTTAAAAGGTTACATAATATTTTTGGTACTTTCTGTAAATGACTATCTGCAAGTTACCTACAATACTTCACTATCTAAAGAAATTAAAGGGATAACCGTCCAATACTAAATCACTTCATCTGTTTGTTGAACGATTTGTTGTTTAGACCATGTAAAGCTTGATGCTTTGTCATTTCTGATGTAGTCCATTTTTTGCTCAGGAGATTCAGTCAACAAATTCAGCTGGACTTTACAGGGAGATGGATAATGACCCAAAATGTACCATTAAGGCAACACAAAAGCATCTTAAGGCAAAGAAAATGTAATATTGTTATTAGGCCAAGACTGTCAAGACACAGAAAGCCTCACAAAACAATTACAACTGAACAGGCTGCAGTAAAGATCTGGCAAAGCATTTCAAGGGAGGAAACTCAAGGTTTGGTTATGTCCTTGGGTTCGGGACTTGAAGCAGTCATTGATAAAGGATCCAATACTGTAAAAAGTGCTTTGTTGGTCCAAAATAAATTTCTGAATTAATCCTAAAAGTCTTGATTTCAATCACATCTAAATTATTTTTATTTTTCAAATCTATGACGGTGGGTTCTAGCTGCAAAATTACAGAAAATGTGTCCCTGTCTAAATACATAAGGACACAAATGTATTCACTCATCGCCAAAAACCAGTTGCATCCAGAAGTAAGTGGAAGTAGGTTGGAATGCGAAGCTATTCGGAAGTAAGATAAGGCTTACCAGGAACAATACATGATGACAAATTTAGACTAATACTGGCAACATGCCAGACAACTTGGCATGGAGTTGTAGAGGTTCCTGTGATAATCCATCCCATGCAGCTTGAATATTCTCACACAGTTCCTGCAGATTTTGTGGTAGGGGTGGAAGTGGAGTGACAACAGGCCTTTAAGACATGTGACACGTGACAACAAACTGCTCGTCTTGTCACGTAATGACAGTCTTGCATGACACCATTGGTGACGTTAATGTGGTGTTAAAGGGTAGTCATTGTAACAGTCTGTTTGCGTGTATGTCTGTGTCGCGCAGCCGCCTGCCTTGGTCATGACAATTACAGGATGACTCATGCAGGGCATGTCGGCTCACTGAATGTCTGCAATCGTGGCTGTTGGGTCAGTCAGGTACAGTGATAAGGCCCATGCTTACATAAAATGCACGGCTGAGTGTGAAACTTGAATCACTTGGATGTCTCACAATGTCAAACCTACCCACCCACCATCATTCCTGTCGGCTGATTCCTTCTGGATGTAACTATTTATGTAACGTTTTTTTAGACGATGAGTGTATAAACATATAAATACATCAAATCCAGCGTGAAGTCCTTTAAGACTTGGATTCCAGTAGCTGAAAAAGCAATACAGAAACAAAGAACCTATAAAAAGATTCCCTTTTAACCATCTGTAGACTCTTAAAACACTTTTACGCCCAGACCAGAGAGAGTGTTTGACATACTTAAAGAGACCAATAAACTGAAAATGGACACCAATTGACCACAAGGACACAGAAGTAATGGACCCTATCACAACCTTGAGGAAGCAGGACTGTGGACCATTGAGGCCACTAAAAACCACAAACCCACTCTTTAATCAATGGATTCTTCCAAGCAGCCTTCATTTCAAAGGAGCTTCTTATCTCCTGTATGGTTCTTCGGTGAAGAGGAATGATTCACCCTCATACTTCCCCAAACCCCAGACATTTCCAAGCAGCGCAGTAACTGCCTAAAAAGCTGAAGATGTAGGTGGAAGCAGATGTTGAGTCATTTGTTAAGGGGAGGAAGAGATGGAGATGTGGAGATAGAGGAGAAGCTGAGGGCTTATCTTTAAAGCTCTCTTTCATCCTAATCTTCTGGCTGGCTAGATGACAAGGCCAGAACAAGGTTTTACGGACACAAAGACTACTTATGTGGATTAAACCCCCTGAGCAGCGCACACACTTACATCACTGTGGACCTAACTGTGAGTTTGACCATTTGGAATGATTCATCGGCTGGACTATCATCTACGTGCGTAAACTTTGAAGCTCTGGTTGAACTTTACTGGAAGGTGTTCAAAGACGTATCACTCATTCTGCAACCTCCTTGCATCTCATAGCCCCACGATCCAACTAAGCCACTTTCTGTGCAGCAACTGTTTCTTATATACATCATGACACATCAGAAGTGAAAGCTTAACCCACTCGAGTGTGGCTGCAAATATTTGTCCATGAGGCGCTTAGGAAAATGAATAATGACAATACAGTTGCCCACTCTATGCTTTCCATGATTTCACAAGGCCATATGGTTCCTCTGATTGCATTAGTAATCGCTGAAGATTCCATTCGACTACATATACAGAAAAATCCTATCATACGGAGATCGGCTGGAGCCCACATGAGGGTTTGATCTTCCGTTTATGCCTGAATGAATTAGAGTTTCAGTTTGTGATTTTTGCCATACAAAACGTGATTCATGTAGAATATTGAGCTCCCAAGTCCCCATTGTATCAATGCCTTTAAGCACATTTTCATACATTTCCTACATTCTAAACTTTAAGTCAACACCATGTTTGTTTTTGCAAGTTTGATCATTTTTATTATGGCTTATGTTTTAATAAAAATATGTTTTTTCTTTTTTATTATTGTTGAGATCAAAACAAGCAGAAAAAGGTAAACGGCAATGAGTCAAACTTTTATACAAATCTAACTGTATAATAATATTGCTACATTAATTGCTATTGCTATGTAATTACATAGTTTCTCCGGAGCGATCACATCAGAACCCCCAGGCACCTGAGCATCAGCACCACCGTGGGTCTCCTGCCCTGTTTCATCGCCCGGCATGACCACAACCTTTACACTGACCAGCGTCTGGCTCTGATCATGAACTCTATCTATGGGTCGGCTCCACCTTGCAGTTACTCCCTCCTGGACTAATCAGACTGGATCTAATCAGACTGGATCTAATGGATGTTCTTCTCCTGTTAGTTCTGTCTTTCTCGTCTCATCCGGGTTCGACCTGAGGAGGTTGGGTTCCGCCCTTGAGCTTGGTTCCTCTCGAGGTTTCTTCCTTAATCAAGGGAGTTTTTCCTTGCCACTGTTGCCTCAGGCTTGCTCAAGGGGGGCTTGGACCTGGTTTTTCCCCACCACCCCACCCTCATATATCTGAACTCTAACTTTGTGTTTTTTTTCTTTCCTTTTCTTATATACAACAAACTGATTTTCTGTGAAGCTGCTTTGAGACAACGTTGGTTGTAAAAAGCGCTATACAAATAAACATTAACTAATTAACTGGGTCACAGTTGTAGACTCAAAGGACATTTTACTGGTCTACAAGTCAAACTGAAATGTAGTTTATTATGACCTAACCGTACAGCTCTATCTATATACTCCCTGTGCAATTACTATATAATTACATAATCATAATTTAAGAACTATACAATGGATGCTGTAAAAACCAAACAGCACAAATTTTGTATTAACTGGGGTCATAAACATAGAGTCAAAGGACACCGTACTTGTATTCTCATTAGAGGGCCCATTTAAATACACTTCTACTAAGTCAAAACTGGATGTGTCCATACATCATTTGATTTGGCTAAGCAACTGCTTTCGCTAATGGCAAACTATGCTATTATACTTTAAGAAAATCAGAAACCAGAGTTAAAAAGGCATCACTCTTCCAAGCTCTATTAGAACACATCACCTGTTCCTGGAACATCCTTATGAAGGTGTTGAAATGAGAAAGCGACAGGCACCTGAACAGCCTCTGTCCCAGTGCTGTACCTCTGGCAATCAAGCATCTTATATCAAATGCAGCTCATTTGTACGGAATATATTCCCTCAGAAGATTGAGTTTAATATACACAGGATATTATATTACCTGTCACACTCATGTGAGCCACGTTCTATGATATGCAACACAAAATGTCCAGTGCTTTGTTTGGAGCCAGGCCATATAAGAACTACTTTTCAGGGTATGGTTCTTTAAAGAACCTTGTTTGTAAATGAGATGTGCAAGGGTGAAGAACCTTTTCACAGTATAAAGAACCTCCAATTAATGTAAAGGCTCTATTCTGAGAAAAGTTTTTTTTATTTTTCTCTTGAGTCATACAACCAAGCCAAGAGCCATTTAGGACCTGTGATAATAACAGCACATATCACATAATGGAGAACAGAACCGATTCTGTCAGAGTAATTCATGCAAGGGCATGTACAGTTGGCAGAGGGCATTGTTAATTGTTGTGTGGTAGCAGGGAGCTTAACTCAGTCAATGTTGGTGTGTGAATTAAACTCCTTGGCAAAGCAAATCCCATTAGTTTTTAAAAAATGGCAGCTTACTGTTTGGGTTGGAGAAAACTGGATAAGCAGTCACAACCACAAAGCCTGGAGAGCCAGAAGGCACTGAGCGCGTATGGCTGTAATATTATGACCGCTATCGGGGACAAAGGTTGCAAGGGTGAGATCAGGTCACTGCGCAATATCACAAGAAACAACCCGAAAACATTCGATACTACATGGAAGGAAATGAAAAGCTGTCACTGTGCTGGACTTTGCGAAATTGAGATTTCAGCACTAAGATTGACTGGGGAGTGAGAAGACAATAACACAAAGCAAAGCAAAGACAGTTCATTTCCAACCTAGACTGTCACTGCCTTAGCCATCAGCAAATGCCTGTCAAAAGAAATTAAAGCTGTGTTCTGGTATGGCTTCTTGGCCCATATTACAAAGTCATCTGTGCCATTGTTTCATGAACACTTGCGGATGTAATGGACATTCTCTGGCTGCGAAGCCCGTTAGACTGATATAAGTGTCACTTTCCAATAAACTTTTAAACCTAAGTGGATTTGATTGGAAGGAACTCTTTGTTCGAGGTGCATGGGTATTGGAATTGATTGAGCTGGAATTTAATCAGTAGTTCACCGAGGCGTATGACTTCAAGCATGAAGTGATATTAGTTTCATACTGGATTGGCCCAAGCTGCTTTGAAATGTGTGCTCCATTAAACCATATCTCTGTGGATCAGATGTTTTTGTTTTAAGGCTTTCCAGTTCTAGCAGGTAACAGATCGTGTTATTAAAGCACTCACGTCCTACATTCTCCTTGTATTTTGTTTTTTCCCCCAGAGGTCTACTTATGGCATTTCTGTGTTTTTATGCACCACAAACAGTCAGAATTCATTTTTACATTACTTCATTTGATCCCTTAGACCTTAACAAGCTGTTGTTTTTATGTAACTGACCTCTATGATTGCCCTGTATTGTGCCTCATTCAAAATGCAGTTCAGGCTGCAACGCCATAACCTCAGGGTGACTGGGTGGGGCCTAACTGCTGTAGACTGAAACAGAGGATGCAGGTGAACGTCTTGTTTTTCTGACGATAGAGGTCTGGGAGCTTACAGTCTTGTGCCACAAAGGGTCTTTGAGCAATATCACAAAAAAAAAAACCTTTGACTTTCTGAAGAACCATGTTTAATAGTGAGACTTGTGCATGTGAGCTAAAATTATTTGAATAAACTGTGTATATAAAGCATTTTGAAGGTCAATCTATGTATTGCTTTGTAGAGATTTCCACTGAAGATAGCATGCAAACCAACTAGCCCCAGTCCGTCCTCATAACACTACTTTGTCTGCCTATAGTCCAGCATGAGCAGATGAGGAAGCAACACTACCCTGATGCCGTATTCTAACATCTTGTCAATGATGTTGATGTTTCTGCTCCCAGCTCGATCATTTAAGGACAGGTAGCCAGTGAAAGGAAGTGTGAGCACACTGAGGGCTGAAATTCTTGGTAAGCGACCTATTCTCAGCAAAACAACACATTAGGCAGCAAACCAAACAAAGTGATACAAATAACAGCAAACAAGAGTTAACACCGGTTCTGCTTTCTACCACTGGAGATGCTCTTGGCGAGTAAAGGGAACTTGTTGAATGCTGAATGTTCCTTCTAGACTGGTAAAGACTGACGAGGGATGAAGACGGACAGTGCATGTTCTGGTGATATGTGCCCCCCTATTTTTGAGAGTATGAATTCAATAGGTTACATCATCTTACAAATGACTTCATAAAGGTTCTTTACATTCATATTGCAAAACTAAATCTCCAAAGAGCCATTCATTAACAGGTTCTATAGGAAAGTAAAATGTAGCCATACATTTTAATGTAGAGGATTTTCCATAAATGGGCTGTATTGTCTTTGAATTGAAATGGACATTTTGGAACATCTGATGTTTTTAAAAGATGAAGAGAATTCATGATATGAGTTGTTAAACATTTAAAGTCTGTTTCTAGCTAAACTGAATTCTAGCTGTGAGGGCTACATTTCACCTTGAGGCTGAGTTATTGCTAGCTCGTCGGCCTGCAGAAACATTAGCTTAAAGATCCTTCGCTGAGTCTCGCTCAGGGAATGTGACTGAGTCATGGCCCGAACTGGTGGGTGTCACTAACGGAAAGTACCAAGGAGAAGCAAGATTAGACAAACACACACATCACGTAAAAATACAACTGAGGAAGCAGTAAAACGGTCCAGAGTGGGTGTCCGATCATTTTCCACTTCCAACCGCAAACAAGACCAACCATCCAGAGACAATAGACATAGCGGAGCAAGAGAAACAACATCAGCTGCAATTTTTCATTATCGCTGTTCACTGTGCAACCCTGACTTGCTTACGATGGCGGACATACAAGAGTGATTAAATTTAATAGAGTGTAAAAAATACTCGACCGTGTGTAGTAAACTGCAGTCTTCAGGAATGATCCAAAAGCCAGAAGCAAGCCTTAGGTTAATACAAAGAACATCAGCATCTCAAAGAGAGGATGGATGGCAGAACCCTTCTGGCACATCATGCACCCAGACTCCATTTGTTCTCACAGTTGTGCAGGAATTTGGTACAATCAAGACTAGCCAAGCCGTGGACTGTGTCAGACATGGCTAAACTGCACCTGGGAGGGTTGGCTTACATCTCTCAGCTGACCACCAACTGGGGGTCGTACCAAAATGAGTCAAGGTCAACCCTATCGGTGCTCTAAAATCTGACCTGAGGGCACCGCTGTCTAGATCAATATCTCCAGCACAGCTTTAAACCGCAGGAGTTTAGCGCTTGACTTGCCATTGATTGTATTTATTTGCAAGGTGTACAAAGGTAGGAAGGTGAAAGGGCCATCTTCTGAGAAAGTCTATTGAGTTGAAAGGTCTATAGGGCATGTGCAATAACCGTTTTCGGATTCCATCATGGACATGATCAGATTTCCTTTGGCTTCAGGCATGAGTAAACAAGCATGGCTAAAGCATGGGTATGGTCTGTACATCGTAATGTCATGTTTTATGCATATCATCACTGTTTATCATCAAAAAGCACTGCATCTCTGAAGTGAGTTATGAGAAGAAAAATGGACTTCTGACCTTTACAATCGACAGCGATGATGTAGTTATTGCGACAGTAAGAACTCAATATTAGAACGCATAGCTCAGTACACTGACATTTAACCCCTTTAGACAGTTTGAGATGCATCAGATCCACAAGCACAGAGGAACAGGCTTGTGATTTACTGTTCTCTCTTAACAGCCTATGTGTGTTTCATAGATCCACAGCTGCGATGGAACACTAGCTTAGAGAGCAGTGAGGGATAACATTCTGGCTTATCTCACCCGCTGCTCTGAGACAGGAGGGTGGCCTCTCTAGGACAGCGTGGTCCTTTGAAAACATTGAAAATATGCTAATGGCTGCAAGAAATGAAGGATTACAGCCAGCCAACTGTGTGAGAAATACACAGCATTCTGGTGGTCAGACTAGCTCAGCATATAACATGAAAATAATCATGCTCCACTCCAAACAGTCACTATCAGCTCTAATTAGGGCTTGGTGGTAAAATCAAATGGCTAGAATCGTGCTGTGAGGCTAGCAGACAACCCTTAACCCCTTTACTGACGCTGTACACAAAAAGGCATGTACTGTATCTCAAATATGGCAACTTTACAGGAGAAGGCAAAAACCTGATTTAATATTCATGTAGCTCAGTGGAAGCAGACAATTTTCTAAGCAGTTTTCAGACAGAGTAAACAGCAGCTGCTGTGATCAAATGATGCATTATAGAAATCGACAAAAAGGGGGATACATGTTTTTCTTTGGATAGCGACAATATATCAGTCCTGTGGTTTGGTAAGGTTGGCATGCCGTCAACTATATGCCATTGTTGATCCACCCTCAGACACCTCATATTATTGTCCTATATACAGAGCAACTGGTTTTTGATCTCCCCATTCAGATTTCAAATACACATAGCCTTTTTTTTGGAATTTGAGAGAAAAATTAATTAACTGTTGACACTAGGCTAGACTGGTTGCAGTGGTATAACAGGCTTTATTTATGACAAAAATGGTAAAATTATTGACTGAACAAATGTATAAAAGGGAAGAAATGAAGGAAAAATAAGTAACTTGGAAAGTGAGTGGAACATGAGCAAGGAAAAGTGGCAGTTTGTCAAATACTCTGCTTAACCACCAGTGGGCTACACAGAAAATGCTGAGCAGAAAGCTAGCTGGCCTCCAGCTTCGCTGTCAACAGGCCGTCAGAGGCTTTTTAAAAATCATGCCAACTGTAACGAAGACTTTTTGGTCTTTATTTAAAAAAAAACAACTAGAATTTGACAAAACTAGCATACCATACAGTCACTATGAAAATACCTAATAGCTATCTAACTACTCTATTTACTCTAAAGAGGGCTTTGTGGTCAAACCTAGAGGCTAGCAGGGGACCAAGCTAGAAGCATGCTGTATAAGCAGTATGTAACTATGGAGCAGGAACGTTTCAATAGAGGAGATAAATCACTGTATGGAAAATGAATGTAAACGCTTATACTTCTGGACATGATGTCTGTTTATGGAGTCCCATCATTAAAAGATGAACCATTCGGCTTGCTGATAAAGACTTCTTTGGGAAATAAGCTCCCCCTCGTGGAGATCTGTGCTTGTCCAGACGCCAGAACTTTGTGCTTTTGTGCAAAGAAGGTGAGATTTGAACAGCGATTTCAATATATATGCTTTAAAACATTAATTTGTTATAGTTTCAGATGTATAGCTGGATAGCCTCATCTTGTGCGAGTGGAAGTAACTGCTAGGCTGGTGAGTGGGCAGAGTGTCCTAAAACGCCTTTGCTATAAACTCTAATGAGGGCTTGGTGGTAAAACAAACATAAAAACCAGCATGGTGATAAAACTAACATGCCATCCAGTAACTGCGTAAATAGCAAATAGCTATCAACTCTAATAAGGAATTTCTGGTAAAACAAAGCTAGAAGGTGACTAAGCTAGCCCAGCAAACAGTGACTGTGCAAGCAACAAATCATTATAACAAGGACTGTGTGGTGGTAAACCCAAAAAGCTAGCAGCCCATCAAGTTAGTGAATCATGCAGTGATTGTAAAAAGCATCTAATCTCTAAAACTCTAACTTATGAAGGCCAGACAGCCACATTTATGGGTAAATAAAGTTTACCATATATATACTATATATAATTCACCCATGGCTAGGAACTATAGTGGCTTCTCAGAGCTGAACATAACTCATGACAGGTCTTCAAGTGTATATAAGCCAGGACAGCCTATATTTTAGCCAGCTCTTATTTCGCGGAGTCCTATAAGACATTTTGCGAGGGTCTATATAACTCACTCTGAGCCTTTGACTGACGTTGTGTGGGTGAGGATTAGTGGAGTAACACTCCGGCTGGGCCTGCAGTTAACCTTTACGACCTGAATCCCACAGGCTAGCTCCCAGGCATTCATTCAAACACAAGCATCCCTCTAAGCCCCTCTCTCTCACACGTATACACACACACACACACACACACACGCAAACACACACACACACACACACTTCTATGCACGTATTGTGTGGCAGTCTCCCACCAGACACACTCACCAGACATGAATGCGTAGGCTCTGTCCTCTCTTTACTCTCGAGATACTTTCACGCATTTCTTGTTCATTTATACCCAGTCTATCAAACACGGCAGGTCAAACACACACTCACGCCCACACACGTACACACTCTCACCACACACACATGTAGATACAGATCCTTATTTCCCAGCAGGTTTGAAGATTGTTAAACGTGTGGTTTCTATTTGCCACAATTGTTTTAGCTCATTAGTGCCACACCACTACTTCGCAATTGAAGGGTTTAAGCCATGCACAGAACGTGCGTCCAACAGCCAGACAGCAAACACAAAGTTCAAGACACCAGTGAGCTGATTTCATTTCATGATATTTTCCAGCCCCCTTCCAACAGGGCAATTCACATACACAAAACAAAACTAAACCAGCCATCTCACCGAATTGATTTAAACAGATGCCCGAAACCCGCTGGCAGATACAGTCCATGCTGCACTTTTAGCTTGCCAGCAATTCCAAAGCACAACACTTTGAAGACTGTAAAGGCCCTCGAACAAATGTTTCAATGGAAGTGCAGGGCTGGTTCATTCTGAACTGAAAGGAACTGGAATTCAGAGATGGAAGAAAAGCTGTGAAGGGCTAGATCCCTGTTTAATTGAAAGCCCTCTTATTTGCATACAAGACAATTAAGAGTTTAAAGCCTAAGTAAGCATCAATATCAGTGTCTGATCTGGTTAGGATTTCAGACAAAAATACAAACAGCCTTCTAACAGCTGGACAATGCTCTGTGGTCTGTTGTTCCCATGCCAGAATACGCAATTGCAGGGTTCAAGGGTTCATGATACATATAGTTGCTTTCTGAGTAAACTTATCTTAACAGACTGATTTCCCACTCATTTTGGAACCTTTCTTCTGGTCTGTTCATCATGAAATGTACACATAATATTAACTTTTCTGAATATAACTGTCCTTAACATTGTGGGAAAAATTCATGATGAATGAACAAAAAACATTGAAAAAAAAATCCTGTTTATTAATGTACATTCAAAAGTCAGATAAAATTTGCATTCTCCTGTAAACATACTATTTTTAACATGTCCCAATGTTTTTATTAGGACAATGATGACATATGTATTAACAGCGAACTGGAAATAATAAGCAATATTTTATTTATTAGATATAGAGTAAATACTACAAGCTAGACAGTAAAAGTTTTTAAAGATGTTTTATTTAATATATTTTATATCTCCACTGTCCAAATATATGTACATATATATATATATATATATATATATATATATATATATATATATATACATACATGTATCTCAATTTTTGTTGTTTACTTTTATGCATTATTTTAAAAAAGCAGCTGCCATTTACACTGTGTGAAAAATTCTGGATGAATAGACCAACAGAAATGGCCCAATATGTCTGGGAACAAGTCCATTGACTTCCATTAAAATTAAATTAGGTACAGTTGCCAGGTTGGAGATGCTTGTTTTTCTTTGAACAGCAACGACATTAATAAAACATTCAAATATATTGATTGATCATTAACATACTCTCAAATTATAGCACAGTCTTTGACATCACATTTCCGTTATGTAGTATTCTGAATGAAAATTTTAGAGCAACTTCCCCATTTTTACAACTTCATAGTATATAAATGCAGGCAATAAAAAAACCCATTCAGCAATAAATGCTGCTAATGTGTCTCACTGACAGAGTAAATTATGCTTTATATGCGGCAGAATTGTTTTGATTAGAGACAGATTGAACAACCATTTACAAACCATTTACAATGTATTATTAAGGAAAGTGATTATGACAGGACTTAGCCTCAAGACAGACAGTCTTTTAATTACTGATATAAAAATGATGAATGCTCAGCTCGATGTATCACATCTTTAAACATCATTGTTTATAAAAGTTAAGATAAAGTTATGCAGTGTAATTGCTGCTGAATAGCGTACACTAGCCATGCACATTACCTAACGCTACGTGACAAATGGCAAGCTGATAAGCAAATGAGCTTTTAAGAGAAACAGCCTATTGAATGTCTGAAATATTGAAATATCTGTACCAGCTCTTTGGCGCCCCGCCGTGCATTCTGTCTTCGCTTTTGCAAAATAAGTCGACTGTATAACATCACGGGCCGAAGCGCACTGCGAAAGCGTGCGCTAAGCCAAATGTAAGAGATACGAAATACATTTTATAAATCATGGAGTGCTCTGTAAAAGTCAGCCCCCTTGTTTAACTTCGTGTCATATTTCATAGAAGCTGTTTATAGAAAATGATCCCACAAAATGGTAGTACATTAAACATCAGCATTTAGATTGATATTTTCTACATTTACAAGACCAAAGTGAGGTCAAACCATTTTGAGGGGAGACCAGCTACCAGAGTGCACTTTTGTGTACTTACACAAATCACCACGGGCTCTTATCTGTGTTACTGTAGGGAGGCTAGACCCCCTGTCCAGAAGGCAGATATACTGTTCACCTTCCAGCATATGCGTATCTCATAAATCTACACCTTACACCATTGATCGGCTTTCAGAAGGCCTCGGCGTGCTAATGCTTTCATCTCATTCATTTTCATTAAAGGAACATTAACGGCCTCCACATGCTGCTCTAGAAAAACACTTTCGGGAACATAAAGCAGGTCAGATTAGCCCTTCAATGCGAGCACAGAGGCCATTAAAGCAGGAGAGGCAATGGCGGATAGCAAAAATAAAGGCCTATTCGTTTTTGATATCCTGCCTTAAAAATATTAACTTCTTTTACAACATAAAAAGTGCTGTTTGCTTTGACTCCATACTGTGTTCTCAGAACAGACAGGACCGAATCCAAAGGCAATGTTTACTTTTCCCTCAGTTTTTTTTGGTTTGGGTAGTGTGAGGAGGACATTCGCTTGTTATTCTTATCAATATTCTGTAAATGGAGTTTTAGAGCTGGTCTAGACAGGGATTATTGGGAGCACTGTTACGGCACTGTGAGGACATCCAACAGTGATATCAACACCAAATCTATATGAAATTCATGCTAAATCCCCTGAAATGCAAAACATCAGTCCAGAGGCACCAGAACAAATCCACGATCGCTCTGTCCAGCACCCTATTCTGTTTAGCTTGTGAGTCAAGCTGGACACAATTTCCCTTTTGAGTCTTTCGTGCGAAACCTCATAGACAGCGTACAAATATTTTGCGAACCAGATTGTGTGTATGACTGTGTATTTGCTCAAATCCTCCAGTTACAAGGGCTCTCTCATGCCCCTCCATATCTGAGCATGGCAGGCTGGCTTCTTCAAATTACTCTGATTAATTACGTCCAGTAAGTATGGGAGAGGAAACGTTAGCATTCACCCGAGACAATGCAGAGGGAAAACAACAAACAAAACTAACTTGGAAAGCAGCCTTGCCCCCCGCACTAGCTCACCAGCAGAACTCCTACTTCTAGACTTTTTTTCCGGACCAGAAAACCTGGGAACATTTCCACGGAGATGCAGCCTAGCAGGAATGTGCATGTTAATGACTTGGTAATTCCACTGGCAGTGTTACAGTCTAGCTGGTCCAGGATCACACAGGAACATTAAAAACATTGGCTTTCTGGAGTTCTGGGACATCCCAAGTTCTATTCTTGGGAGATTTAATCTGTCATCAAGATGTCGTCCTAGTAGATTGTTTTCTCCTTTCAAGGATATTAAGCTTTATGTGAAATTACTCATGGCTTTTATTCAGATTCTTATCGTGTAGTTGGCCCACACGATGCACTGAGCTGTCAGTTTAGCGTTGATCAGCACCTCCTTTCATTGGATAGGTAGCTATCAGATCAAGGCCTTCAGTTCAAGCCATAAAAGTACCTTCACAGTAAGTTCTGCTAGCCCCCCTATTGTGTCCTAGTGGTATGCTAGTGCTAAGCTAACTGTGATCCACTTTGACTTTATTGCCTATTGTAGATTGAACACGATTGTTGCCTTCTGTTTAGCTCCTGAAGTCCTTAAGCAATGGGAGACCTCAAGTTGCTGTATCAAATCAGAAGAAGGGATTCTGGTTTAAAAGAAGAGATTTTTTTGGAATGTTTCATATAATTGTGTTCACAACCCTAGAAAAGTCCAATAATTGAGTTCCTAGAATTTAACTGGAAACGTGAAACAGTGTTTACAAACAAGATATGACCTTTTTATTTAAAAAAAAGATTTCCATGATACCGGCCCATCCGTTACTCTAGTGTATTCACTGCTACGTCAACCAGCCGTTTGATACAATGCAATAATAGGACTGAATTCCACTAATAACAATACAAGCAGAAACCCCTTGTCATGTCCCACATGGACCATTTCCCCTTTTTTCCCAAATATCTCATGATCACATCAACATTGTCTTACATCAGGATTTGGCTATGAAGTCTGCTTGCCTCATCCCAAACAGTGGGCGAGAATGAGGCACTGTTTCCCTCCTGGATTTATTTAGCTATAACTGAAGTTGTGGACTGTACTGCCATACTGACAACAGACGGAATCCAAACACTACACAGAGCACAGCTTTAAGATGACTGTATAGGGCTTTACAATGTATAGTAATATCTATGGGGAATAGGGAGGGTTCGGTATTAGAGGGTCAGGATGTACTTCTCACGTTAAAACCACACTTCCAGACAACGCAGAGCATCATAGTATGGAACTTATTGACATCCAGTGAAGTTATATAGCTCTTACTGAATCAAAAAGATTTTAATGCAACATTAGGTTTTAAAGGCTCTTTAGTCATTCTATTGCTTTTCAAGGCAATGGTTCCTATAAAACAGATTTGTTACATGGATATAAACATGGACAATCATGACACTCAGGGCTTTATGAGCAAGTAGTACCAGTCCTAACATTAGAACAAGTGTCTGTATCACAAATAAAAGCCTATAGGTTTTAAAAACCTTCAAAAATATGTAGTGCTAGTTTTTCAGGTTTATAAAAACTATAGGCTTTTATTTTTGATACACACAGTTGTTCTAATGCCATAGGGGCCTTAGCATTTCACACCCACTAGCAGGATCTCAGATATTCATTTTCAAATTCATTCAACAAAATATATATTAGAGTTGGCGATATGACAGAAATTTAAATATTTATATTTATGGCATTTAGCAGACGCTCTTATCCAGAGCGACTTACAAACTGTGCTTAGTGTTCTGTCAGATAAAAACGTGCCTTGAGTTCAGACGCTGCCCGAACAAGGACCAGTGCTAATGCATAGAAAGAAGAATAGAGTTGCAGAACATTATGCTCAGTATAAGCATTTTAATTCAGAGATGGGCCTTTAGTGTGTGGTACATGAAGAGTGTATGTGGTATATCAGGACATGTATTGTTTAAACACCTCATCACTTGAAGTGCAAGGCTAGGAGTCTTTATGTTACAAAATTTGAGTGACATTGCATATATATATGCATATATGTGTGTGTGTGTGTGTGTGTGTGTGTGTGTATGAATATATATATATAAATATTAAATATTTATACATTCTTTATACAATCAATTTGTGTATTGTTTGATTGTTTGTGAGCTTCTATTTCTCATGGTTTCTTTTACTTGGTACTTGTGATCCGTCAAGTGGTGCAAAGTAAAATTTCATTGTCCAGCGTAACTGCCTGTATCTCTGTGCACATGACTATAAAGTTCGGTCTTGAATCTTGTTTGTCTGCTTACCACATTGCATTAAAGACCTTGTCCAGGAAAATGTGCAGGGAAACGAAAGAGCTGGTGTCGCCAAGGCCCCCCTCCTTTCATGTGCCTCGGCCTGTGTTTATTTTTGCTTTTGCAGACTGAAAGTGCAGCAGAAGTGTGTATACACACAGTGACAAGTAGGGGAGAGATCAAATGAGCTAAAGCAGCCCCAACAGCGACAGCCTACACAGCTGCCCTGTTCACTCAGATGGTAGCACTGGGGGATAAAGGCCAAAATTTCATAACTGCTTATGGTATTACGCTGTCATAACAAACAATATTCACATGATAGAAGTGTGAATAAAGGCTACCTGTTTTTCATATGGAAGTCATAATTCACTAGGAGGGAATGAGAGGAAGAAGACAAGGAAAGACATCCAGATGGCACCCTAAGGCCTATTCCTGTATAGCACTAGCTTAAGTGGTGATTGTTAGATGACATGTTGCAGGAGCCAGGGATTCAGTCAACATGGATGGGCACTTAGGAGGCAGAACCTGCCCAGAAATCATGATACAGTTACTTGTTCTGCCCCCAAATAAATGTTTATAAGCTATATATATATATATATGTTTATTTATGTATATACACATATATTCATAATTTAAAAATATATATAAACATTCATCATTTTAAAAAGGTTATGTAGGTTTAATATTATACAACATATAAATGTATCGCATTCGGCTGTACATGTGAAGTAAGCAAGGCCAGGCTGTGCTGTGGGTGGCAGTGAATAGAAGATAGCACACACCAGTGACATGAATATATATCCAGCATCCACTAAAAACATTCTTTGAATGGAAGCTGATGAAACGCTGATTGTGGACCATTTTTGTTGTCCTGTTTGTCATGAAACATAAGCTAAACAACAGGTGGTCATTTTTTAAATTCAGTTATAGGACCACCCACATGGAAGGCAAAACAATGCTTCCTTCCAATGCCCACCAATTATTTTCACCAGGTATGTTTACCCGAACGACAGAATAGCTGCTATTTAGCTGAACGCACTAACCGACGATGAGACAAGCCAGTGTTGTGCTTCTAACAAACAGATGTTCTGTTAGCCTGACCAAATGATTACTGCCTTGTCACTATTGCCCCCAGAATGGCGTCTACAATGACCCTGAAAATACTGACCCTTGGATCAGGGTTAGGTTGCTAGCACTCACATCACCCCACAACAGCAGCATTAGTGGATCATACACTTGGAAAATACACAGAGCTGTCATTACCTTCATAAGCCTTCACCCTGGCAGCAGTGTAAGAGGAGGGATTCTCCTGAAAATGCTTGTAGCTAGACAGCTCTACAGCTCTGGCAGGCACTTCACTGTTTTCAGTGACTGAAATCCTGCGGCTGGTGCTGTATAGAGATAGCAAGTGCCTAAAACTTGCAGTTTGTTCTCATATCTTTGTTTTTCTTCTGTTGATAGGTGATCTGAATAAGCATTGCTTGGGACAGATGGAAAATTAACAGGGCTGTGCTGCAGTTCCAGGGCAAGTCTAGTAATGTTGGCTGCGATATTGAAAGGGGTATTTTTGGCCTCCAGGTCTCCAGGTCCGCTGAAGTAATTGTGTTAGCTCATGAAGTTAAGGGCTGCACAGCTAGCAAAGAACAAACTTGAGAAGGTCAGAAGAAGAGAGGCAGTTATTCTCAAAATCCATGTGTGCTATCCCAAACATCTTGGATTGCATTGTAAACGTCTTAGCTAGCTAATTAGCTTACCGACTAGCCAAGGCTAAGTGTGTTTCTATAGAAGTATCTGCTGCCTGTTGTCCCCTCCAACCTTGTGCTGAGAGTGGCTACTGGTGTATCATTTCCAAGAAGGCGACGTGAGGTCAGTGGGGGCATGTTAAAGCAAGCACTGAAATGGAGAGAAGAAGCTAGAAAGACGCAATAGAGAGGTATTTGGTTTTTAATTTTTATTTGGTTTTTAATCTTATTTATGCTTCACACATGAATGCTATTTCTTGTGGCTATTGTTTAGAGAATATGGGCAAAAATACCACCCCTAATTAAAAAAACTGTGGCATACGCCTAATTTTGTGTCAAATAAATATTCATTTTGCATGTATGTCAAAGGTCACACTATTGGAATAATAAATAGGACTTTATTATTTTTTACATTTTTTTAATGACAAAGATTTTCACCAGTATCGGTCACTGAGTTGAGGCCAAAGTAGTTACACATTCTGTGCTGCAGTGTCAGTTTATATGGCAAGTACAATGAGGAGTCTCTACAGTAGCTACTGACGCTACAATGTTAACTTATGAAAGCAATGCTTCAACTGATCAGGGAGGTCAGGGAGCTTAGCCTATCAACCACCTGTGTATCCGTAAAAACTTAAATCGAATGTGTTAGTATTATTAATGTCCCCTAAATCATTTTAATGAATGCTCTGTAATGTTTATCCAAGCAACAGCAAAAACAATATAATTCATTTGTGGGAGGGACAATATTCAGGTCAGTTGTCTTTGGCCAGTTCTTCATATGCCAGTCAGGCTTCATAGAAAGATGAGGGCATCTCCAAATAGAACCATGCCATTACTCTCACTGTACATGAATGTCTAAATACAGTTTCAATGGCTTGGCAAGGAGGCCCTTACAGACACTGCCCAGAGATCCATTCACAAACACAATCCTCTCGTTGACAGGCTCTCTGAGAACCGTGTTACCTTCAAAAACCCCATGCTCCATTCGTGCTATCAGGAGGAATGCATTCCGAGATTTAGAGGCTGTGCTATGAAGGCTGACACCTGCGCTCCTACTCATCTATCATTGTAATTAAAGCCGAGTCTTAATAACGGATGGCGTTTAGCTGTTTTCTTGCGACTCCTTCTTCTTTTAGGAGCACTTAGAAGCAGCTATAACCTTCAAACTTTATTGGAACTGAGTCTGACCCTTACCGATGCTGATAGATCTGTAACCCAGACCATTACTATAAAGAGCCCCCATTGCTACTGCAATTGAGCTATAATTGCCAACATTTGCAGCCTTTTTGAAGGTGCAGTCGTTTTCCCCCTCTGATAGCATAATGTGAGTTGACCTTTGACACCTACTATTGCCCTCGATTCATGCTGTTGGAGCTGAGAGCCAGGGAAAGGGGGGTGTGAGGACCACCTCCCCATCATCAGCAATTATCTGCTGTTGGTCCTGCTCGCCACGCCTGTGGAACCAGGCGGAATGTGAGAAGGCTGGATGTGGGCCAGGCCGAAGCAAGTACAATACTGGCCTAGATTCAGGTCCACTTAAGAGCTTGAGGTGAGAGGTTTCGAGTCATTTTACTGGTCACAGTCCCAAGTCCCTGAAGTACTTTTCAGACAAGTCGAGTGTTTCTGAACATACAGTCCTGAGCAAAAGTTTCAGGCACCTACACAAGCTGTTTTAAACTCTATCTCTTGACTCTAAATGTAATTTGACTTGTAAACATGATAATAAATGCAAGCAAATATCCATACCATGCATATTTGGTTGATGTGTTTTGTGATAGTCAGAAGAAGGTTTTTGGTTCCAGTTTTGTTCCTCCAAATGCATCCAACCACTGCATGGATTTAGTGTAAAGAACAATGAACTGGCCCGACTAGGTATTGTAGGATAATAACTAGAATTATGACCGTTCTTTCCTGAGGACGGGTTTTGAAATGGCTGAGTGCAAACATGCCCTAAATAAAACCATACGATCATATCTTCAATTTCCTCACAACAACCAATTAAGAGACACCAATCAAACAAACAATACAAAAACCTATATCATTTTTTAATCATTTGGTGAACTAAGAAACCTAACATGTATTTGTATTATCAATCTGACATGTATTTGTTGGCAATAAAGCAGCACTGACTTTAACAAAATGGTTCCTGTAACTGTTGATCATCTGCACACTGACCTGAGGGAATCTTGGCCATTTCTCTATTACAGAGTTGCTTCAACTGCTATGTTGGTATGCTTTAATGCAGAGGTTCTATCCCAGTATCTCTACTGTGAAGGTCTGGATCTCCAAAACGCAATATTTCTTCAGCTTTCATCATTCTCGAAAGACTAACTGTTTCGGGGACAGCTTCTTTCTGCAGGACCCACCTTCTGTTGAGGTGCAGTTCATGGATGGATGCCCTAACATTCTCCTGTTGACTTTCTTCATTCAACTCAGAATTCCTAGCCCCGTCAAATAATGGGAAGCTGTCCACCACCAAGTTTCAAAGTTGGGATGAGGTTTTTATATATGCTTATATTTGTCAAACATAACAGCCTTTTCAGTCTACATAACATTAATTCAGTGGTCCTCTGGCTCTGGAAATGTTCCTCCTAGAGAGTAGTGGCTTTCTCATGCTATAATTCAGTACATACCATTCTCGAACATGGTTTGCCTGATTGTTGACTCTTCAACACTAATATTAACTGGTGTAAGGGAGGTCCTTGGAGGCTAACCCAAGGTTCTTTGTGATCTCCCAAAACATTCTAAGTCTTGGAGTCGTGTTTGTTGGATGCGCACTCCAGGAAAGGGCAGCTGTACATCTACACAACTGTAATCTTTAATTATGCAGGTTTAAGTATTTACCTATGCAGCTGTGTCCAATGGCAAGCCCATGAGAAGTGGGCCGGGGTAATTCCGAATTCTGCACCGGTCATGTTTGCCAACCTGCAGTTACACTAAATGCCAGTAATAACACTGCAGTTGCTTCTGTGGAATCAAGAAATAGATTGCCTACAACCACAAACGTCTCTGTTCTGATGTTCTCCACCAAACCGCCTCATTATTTCCAACACACAAAAACAGCCTTGCTCCTTTCTGCTGCTGCATCTCATTGTACCAGTTTCTTTTCCCCCGCCCCCAAGCCTACAAACAATATATACTGTATATTTTTTAAATCATGCTCATAACACAGCATTTACATCTGCAAATTGATGTGTTTTCAATTGTGAGGTCTATCAAGCATATCACTGAACTGATAAAACAAACTACTCCCAAATCCCAGAGAGGAGTCCCAGTAAGAAAACAGACCTGTGGCTCAAACACAACACAAGTGCTACTCTAACAGCAACGCGAGAAAGATAAGAAAATCGTCCATTTGTTACTCGTAGGGAGGAACATATAATTCATGCACTTCCTCCTCGCTCCTTCTTTTACACACGCACACACATATGCACATGCATGCACACTTATTCTGGCTTTCCCCTCCTCCTCCTCCTCCGCTAACTCTTCATACGTTTTCCCACAGGCAGGGTTACATTTTTGTTCATTATTTATCTGCCTCTCTTTCCTTAGCGACGTTGCCGTTTGGCCCAAGAGCCTTTGGTCGCCGCCCTTTAATCTTCAAATGTGATGTTTTGATTTGCAGTTGTGGAAAAGTTGAAGGAGTTGAACCCATAGATAAGGTAAAACATCGTCCCACAAAAACCTCTGGCCCAAGCGTGGGCTCAGGCAGAGGAGGACGCGTACTCAGAGCAGAACATCTGCACGAGGCGTCCGCACTGGGACGAGGATCCATAGAAGCGCACACAAGAGGGGACAGCAGTTCCTGTCCCATAGAGTGGCTTTTATGCATGAGATTAATATGCGTCAGATGGTGCTGGGTCCTGATTTACGAGAGAAGACAGCTTTGTCTCTCAGAGGAGCTTGATGTGAACAAACTCCAAGTCATTGTCTATGAACGTACTGTGCACACAAAGCTCACATATTTTCTGGAGGTTCTTGCTGTAGAGGTTCTTGGCTTCATTAGTGAAGTTCTACACTATACTAGTCTTTTAGTGGTTTTCAACTTGGACAGTTTTGGGCTTATTGGTCTAGGAAAGGGCTCTCCAAAACATGGCACATGGGCCAAAGTTAGCTTGTGAGGACATTCGATTTGGCCACATGGGGAAGCTGCTCTAACCCAACCCCCTCACCCAATGAACAAGAAGATATTTTTATATGAACACTGTGTAAAATATGGGCAAAATGAACGCACAGTATGTACAGAAGGCTCTGTACATATCTGTATTTAACACTGAGCATAACTGAGGCTTTACTCACACATCTCATTTACAAGCACGGGTTATTAAAGAACCATCTACTGAAAGGTTCCTGAGGGAACCACTAAATCGCTCTATGTTATGAATAAAAAAAACTTTCTTGGAACCCTTTTTTTTAAGAATGGATAGAATATTTATATTATCTAGATATATTTTATGTATGTTTTACATCTACATTATGTATTTTAAACTTTAAGAAGCTTCTACAATTACCAAGCATCCTTTTAATAGGTTTAAGAACCTATGAGAATGGCAAATAAACATTTAACCAGCATTTCCCAGATATATCACCTTTACTTTATGTAGAGGTCCTTGTAACGTCAAAATGTAGCCTGTATAGGACCTTTACATATGTAAAGGCAATTGTACATTATAAGGAAGCTGTGTACTTGTTATCCAAGTAATCTTGTTTTCCCCATGAATGTTTATTTTAAGAACTGTCCACTGAAAGATTCTTTTCTACTGTACCCCAGCGCCCCTGTACCTCAGCACCCCTTTTAGAACCTTTTTTAAAAAATGGAAAATAAACATTTAACAGATACAGCACCTTTACATTATGTGGAGGTCCTTGTGACTGCATCCTAAGACATCAATGGAAAAAAGCCTTTTGCAGGGAATAGAATTTAACTGGTACATTTAACTGGTATAGAAGCTTTGCATTATTTAGATGTAATTCCACATTATAATGAAATTTTATAAGGTTAAAAATTAAAAAGTTATCTTGTTTTAAAAAATAGTTCTTTGAGGAAACATCAACTGAACGACTCTTTAGGAAACCAAAATGGTTCTTCCACTTTAAACTATAAACATTTAACCAGCATTTAACATATAGAGCACCTTTACATTATATACTCCATGACATCAGTTCCAAAACCTTTATTTTCAGAAGTGTAGAATAAATCCTAACTGGTGTAGAACCTTTCCTTTACATAGAGGCGTTTTAAATCAAACAAAAAAAGGTTCTTCATGCTCACACATCTCATTCTTTAACAGCACATACATTAATCAAAATTGCAACATCGCTCCAAAGAACCCTTCTGGAACTTCCGTTCTGAGGATCATAGACAGAGTGGTCTGAGAATGACAGCTTGGGCGTTTGTTTAAGCACTTTATGTTTACAGAGGTGAAGATTTACACTACACCACTTCACACCACTCGGAAACTGAGCTCATCCTTGGACTCTGACTTCATGGGTGCAGTAATGACTTTGCAGTGATGTGAAACAGTGCGTGCGCTGAAAGCCGTTTTTGCGTCCAAACAGTGTTCAAACTCATCAAACTCTAGGCGTTCCGCTGGATAACAGACAGACTAGAAGCCGATATGTTTTGACGCGTCAGTATCTGTTGATATGCCTAAATGGACTTTTCTGCCGCGTAGCTAGCTGTGTTGTTGCAGGCTGCTGATGCACTGCAACATTGTTGAACGCTTGCCCAGTCTTTATTTAATTTAGCCGTCCAGTCTCAGTACCAAGATTTAGATAAGGAATACCGTATCATACGATACGACGAACACTGAAGAACATAGAACTAAAGCAATACAACTGTAGATTTTAATGAGCCCCTATAAAGTAAAAGATGTATGATGTATAGTGATATATATGTAGAGAGCTGATAATTTTAGCTTGTGTTATTCTTCACGGCAAATAGTCTAAAGGCCATGCTCTCAAGTTCAAGTCCTGTCCATTTCTTTGCCCAAAACAATATCCTTCGTTTATTTTCACTTTGGAATAATGAATTTAACTCAGAGGCATTTCAGAATGGGGTCAGGTTTCTGCGCCACTGAAAACCGAAACATCTAGGTTAGTGAAACTACTGATAACAAAGATGAGTATCACCTGTATACCACCTTGATCCTTTATTTTTGATACCTGGGGTGACACCAGGTAGAACAGTTTGTATCATTAAAGAAATGAACATACTCCAGGGTGCCAGGAAAGCCAAATATATTTCAGGAAATTCTCAGTTTATTTGACACACATTCTGGTCAGGCCCTGAGAGAAATGTTGTGAAGGGAGAGATAAGTGAAAGAGCTCAGCGTGCCTAAACAAATAGAAAAATATTGCTGCAATTAAATCTAAATACATTCTGAACAGAGGAAACACTGGCGGGTGATTAACTGGAGTGATGCAGGAAATTTAACAGTATGAACGCTGCTTATGAAAGGAAACTGGAGAATGTCTGAGCGCTAAACTGAAAGGGAAATGAAACCTTCCCTTTCCTCCAGAACAGGGTGCCGGGTCTAGGTGCTTTCTCTGCCTTTCAGCAGCAGCGTGAACCGAAGCTGGCCTAATGATTTCAATGACTATAAGATGATTATAACAAAGAGTGACCGGTAGAGCACACTGACAAACTCGAAATAAATGTCCCCTTCTTTTCCAGAACGCCAAAGACCCTGTCTTAAATTTTCACCTCCATTTCGCTAGGGGTTGACACCGCCATAATGTATTTTCTTCCATATTCCCCTGACACGCAAGTGGAGTGCTCTGTTTTGCTTTCACCTTATGTGGCAATTGAATTTGAGGCACAGACACATTTCACTGGTGCCGTGATGAATGCGCCACTATTCTGGTTCCTGTAAAAACAGGAAGGAAGAGCTTTTCAGTCTGCCGAGCATCGGCTAGCTCTGCCTCGTTCGGTTTGTTGGTTTTGGCCAGCTCTATCGACAAAAACAAACTTTGATACAAAGGAAGTCACCCCTAAAATAGCCCAGTCCTGCTTCGGCTTTTTAGGCATTCTGTGTGGCCTTCGGAGAGTCAAAAGAAGGGGAACCGGGAGGCTGCCATCGTCGGACTTTAGGATTAGCCTCTCTTTACGTTAGCTGCTATAGGGCTGTGTCTAGGGAGCCGAAGAACAATGTGGATTTTCATACGGCCAGGGTTTGAATGTGTGATTCTAAATCAAGAGCACAGTTTGGCAAGAGGCACGTTCTTTGGAAACTCAAGCTTGTAAAAAGTTTTCTCTGAACACAGAGTGTGAAGATCTATCATTTAAACTCCACTGAGGACTTCCACATGTCTTCATGGCAGAAGCTTTCCCTCTGCCTGAAATGGAGCTAGGGCCAAGCTCCAGTGTCTCACTGAATTCCTTCAGCTTGAGAACAAACTTTGATTGGACATGCTTGCTTTCAGCTTACTAAAGGATTAGATATCCTAATACCTATTTAAAGAACAACCCTATTTTTGAAGGCCAACAAAGGTGACCCTTCCCTGCCGTTCTGAAGGTCTAAAAGGTCCAGCCTTTCAGGAAGGTCCATAAGGGGTTAGTTTCCTGCACTGAATGATAAAAGATCATTTAATCCGCAGCAGTCTGTTTCAAGATGAGCCCTTCTTCTCTGGTAATCCTTGGACAAACAGAAGCCACCTCTGACTGGGCCAGAATGTTATCAGGGTTTTCTCTTCTCCCAGCAGAACGGAATTCCAGAGAGGGAATGATGCACCCGGCCGAGTCGTTCTGACTCGACCCCACGCAGACCTCGTTCTGCACGCCCAACAACAGACAGGCCACTATCTGCTGTCTTTCATCAGCCCATGGATGGAGAGGTATTAGGACCACCTTGGCCATGCAGCAGCAGTCAGGACGTACATGATTAAGATAGATAGACTTGCCCGGGACACTTAATCTTCTGTGATTAAGTATGTTGACTGAAATATGTTAACTGCATCCTCATGTTCCACTCGCACAATTAGGTTGAATTAGCAGAGTGGGGCTTCGCTCGCTCTAATGCAGCCTGTAGTTGTGCAATTGGCCTCATGAAACGATTACTTTGAGAAATGTTAGTTTACTTTATCCTTACTGGAACAATGATGTGCAATTGAGCGTATGACCTAATATCACTCTTATTGCCTACTAATGTTTAACAAAGACTGAGAATCATTTCTTTGGCCTCCATGAGGAAAATGCTTTGTTATTGTTAAATGAAATAAAGCTTGACAAAGAAGCATAAAAGGAAAAAAATCAGGAGCATATAGTTGAACAATCTTCACTCTAAAAAAGAGTGTAATTTGCATGTAAATGTAATTCATTATGTTGCTACAGTACGGTGCCATACAACCCTTTATTTCTTTTATTTGCTGTCAATATGGCCTTTAAATATAAGGAGATCTAGGATCTTTCTGAGGTGATTATCCTATGTATAAGATCATCCACTTGTATAAAGAAGGACAAAGTTTAATGACAATAAGTGAGAAAAGTTTCAAAGTTTCAAAAGTTTCAAGTTAAAAAAGTTCAAGGGTTAAAAGTTGTTGTGACTGAAAGTTACAGGGAAAATGGGACCCCTAACAACCCTGCAAGACCCCAACCGAAACTGTCACTATCAGATAAACAGTGTGTAAATCAAACTCCACTCTTGCTTCAAATCTTAAAATAATCCACATGTCTTTCTGTCCACCCTACCATTCTATGAAGACAGTTCACCTCTATGGCTGTGAAAGAATGTGTAGCTGCCCAGAAGCCTTAAACTTAAGGTAAATAGACAAAAAATACAAAATCAAACAAAGAACCTGCTGGTGTTCTCTGAACAGAGTCCAGACCTCAACATCACTGGAAGTGTTTGGGAAGACTTGGAACAGGAGAAGCAAAAAATACAACACAAGTCTAAGACTGAGCTTCAGAGGTGTAAAAAAATCATTGTAGATTTCTTCGAAAAACTTTCTGAATGGACGCTGTAATAAAGGGTGGTCACTCTACACACAGAAACAGTTCTTACGTTTGCTATTTTCTGCTATATGCACATTTTCCACATTTCTGTGCTGAATAACGTGCTCTTAATCGCCATTTTTTTGAAATGGTATAAATGATATAAATGAAGGCTTTCTTCCACAGTGCCCGTGTTTAGCTACAGTAATGCACAGTTCAGTCATCCTTGAAGAGAGTAATAGAAGTTTGTTGCAGATGTATGAAATGAAGAATGTTAAAGGTCTTCACTGTGTTTTTAGTGTGAGTAAGGAGGTATTATGGCATTAACAATGTTGGCAAAAGCTCTCACCCTCCCACATCTGAAGAAAAGTCTCTCATTACTTTAGAATCCAGGGTGTAGCCTCTGCTAAGCATGATAAGGACTAATGGAAGGCTCAGGTCTATCTAAAATTGTGCTTCCAGTTCAGCTTATTCACCTCAAAGCCAATAAAAGCCACATAAGGAAGCACTTGACACAAGCACTTAGAGACAGTGTAATAGTGTAATAGTGAGAGTGGCATAGGATAATGTTATTCCGAAAAGAATTAACTATCGGAGTCTAAAAATATGAAAGAGCACATTTTAGCAACTGTTGTCAACTTCTGTGAGTTCATGAGTTCAATTCATTGGGTCGACTTTTAACAAAGATTTACTACATACCTACACTATAAAACGTTTAGTGCTCCAACGCAAACAGAATGTGCTTCACCAGGGGACCCATCTGCCAAAGCATCTACTACACCTACCGTACTACATATACATTTCTGATGGCATGTGTATCCCGTTTTAAAGGCTTAGTGTTAGTGCACGTTGAAAACAATGTGCATATGAAAAAATCAACAAAAAAACACCTATCAAAAACATTTTTGAGGAATGGACCTAGAATGGCAGAGGAATGGCTAAAATTATATATACAATAATAAAAAAATAACAAAAAATAATACAATATATATATATATACATATATATATATATATATATATATATATATATATATATATATATATATATATATATATATATATATATATATATATATATATATATATACATATAAGCACATGCACTAGCACTTAACCAGGAAAATGGGTGTTACACATGCCATCAGACTAAGATAGTTAATGTATTTACTGTGGAACAACTGATCTCATGGTATCCAAAAATAATCCATCATACTATATGTATAGGCTACTGCACGCCAAATATTCATATTTTATGTTTTTGCTGGTACCCGTAAAAAACATTATACTAAAATTTTAAAAGTGCTTGAGTAGTGCACTAATGTTATATATATAATATTTGTGAAAATATAATTGATTTTGTGTAGATTTCTGAGATAACCTTCCTGAGATAATCTTTCTTCTCCAAGAACTTGAGGCCCCAAAAACAAAAATATCATTAAATGCGTGGACTGATTATGCTCACTGCTGTTAGGAACATCTACTGTATTATAATGCTACTGCACTAATCTCTGGATTGATCTGTCGATGTAGAGCACACAATTACAAGAAATGGAACAAAATCCTGTTTTACATAACCCTATTTTAAGCCACGTACTGCTAAGTTTAAAAGTATGTTTATTAAAATGCCAGCTATTCGTATAATTGGCTGCTGGCCTACATAATTGAAATTGCTTCGCTTCGCAAGAAAAACAGACATGAAATATTTCACAAGTGCTTCAGATCTGTAATTTGCTATGATTCCAAACACTCATTCCTGTAGCAGCACTCTGGATATATATTGTTCTATATACATTACCGCCGTATATGTTTTGCTTCTGCTCAGATTTGATGTAAAATATGCCATAAATGTTCCAACGAATGTTGAACTTTATGGTATCATTTTGGCTCTCATAAAGCAGCGTCATGATGAAGGAAGTGAAAGTTTAAAGAGGAGGCCACAGTCCCTTAACTCTCATCCCCAAACACTCCCGGGACTCTCCTTCACTTCCTGTCATTAAAGAGACAGTGTGGGAATAGCTTGCAGGGTGACTGACTGACCAGGACCCGCACGACGTGTGGAGTCCACCTGGACATCTGCGAAAGCAGGCACTGCTGAAGCGAGACGCTCCTGCCAGGCGGTCACGCAGTCCGGCGCGAGCCACAGGGAACGGATACAAGCTCAGTACTGCATGTATAAATCAGCAGCCTGGCAGTTTCAATCAAAACTGTAGTGTTATTAAAGAGGAAGAAGCTTTCCAGTGAAGCACTTGTCACAGCATGGAAAGCATTTCCAAGGGCTTACGGTCAGAATGTGATCTCTGACGGTGCTGCTTCACAGACTGCAACCAAAATATCAAGCTTTCAACGCCAGCAAGATCAAAACAAAGTGGAAAAAGCTGCTAAATCCTACACTCATATAAACAGAGAGAGAGAGAGAGGGAGAGAGGCAGAAATGCAAGCAACAGTAACTTACGTCACTGCTGAAATAAACTAGTTCTGCAGACACAAGTTTGTGCAATAGACTCTTCTTAATAAATCTTAGATATAATCCAAGAATAGATCTTGTCTTGGTCATATAATTGGAATGGAGCCTTACTGGAAGGCTTTTACAAAAGCGGCTCTTTCTTTAAGGAACCATTTTTAGCACCTTTGTGTTTCAAAAGTGGCCTTGCAAACTCTAAATCTACAGTCACCCCAAAAATTGTCCAGCAGCTACACATACATTTTCATGCAAGCATTGTTATTAATGAATGAATAGACCAAACATAGCCCTACCTTCTGTAACCACTGCGTGTAGTTCTCCATGATGTGCTCCAGCTGCTGTATCTTCTGGCTGGGGAAGTCAGGTTCAGGTGGAGGGGCATCTCTCTGCAGTGCATTGGCATTGTACTGGGTGCCTGCTTTCGTCTCCCGGCAGGGTGTTCCTCCATTTCCGTCTCCTTCCGGGAGGATGAAGGTGTAGGTGCACTGGCCGTGTTGAAGCCGGTGGTACCTGCGGCTGCTGGAGCTGCCGCTGCTGCCAGTGCCGCTGGCCTTCCCTGAGGAGCCCCGTGACCCTTCATCTGTTTCTTTCTTCTGCTCACAGCCGGCCACCACCAATAGAGCTGCCAAACACACAGCGCGGCAGGCGAGCCTCCACCAGAGCATGGCAGTCAGTAGTCAGTCAAACAGGTCAGTGGTACAGGTCAGCGATACAGAGCTTGTGAGGCAGGGTCTCTTTGAGGGCTTCTTTGGTCAAAGCTTTCTTGGTCTCCTTGGGTAATGTTGAATCAGGTGGTTTTAGAAGCTTCTGAGTGAGTCCAGTGACCTGGGGCTTGTGGGTACCTCCATATGATACGTCCAGGTCAGCAATGTATAGCTTGTCAAGCGGGATCTTATTGAGGGCTTCTTTGGTCAAAGCTTTTTGGTCTTCTTGGGTAGTCCTGCATCAGGTGATATTAGAAGCTTCTGAGAGAGTCCATTGGCCTGGGGCATGCAATGGATATGTCCATGAAGGACATCCTTGGGAAAGAACTTGTGGAGAACATTGCTGGTCCAGTCCTACACCTCACACTCCTGAGGTGTATTGCGGCCATCCAGTTGGTGTCCTTGTGACCTCCTGAAGAGTTTTGTGCACGTGTTGCACATTGACAGCTTTTATATGGACACAGCTGTGCAGCTGAGGGTCTACAGCAAGGCGTCCATGAAAGTACAGCAAACAGAGAAAGTGAAAACTGTGTCGTCAGACCTCCTCTGGTGCTCCCTCGCCCTTTCTCTGTCTCTCTCTCTCTCTCTTTCGGTACCGCCTCTGTTCTGTCTGTGGCCAAAGCGACTGCGTAAGATTCTTTGCTGTAGGCTTCTAGCACGCTCTGTGCCTGCCCCTCAGAGTGACTGGGGAGGAATGTGTGTGCGTGTGTGAGTGAGTGCGAGAAAGAAAGGGAGAGTGAGGCAGAGAGGGACCCCAGCGCAGAGGATGTTCTCAGAGTGTAAGGATCGTTTTACAGGCTCTCTGACCCTAGGCTTGTGTGGTAGCCCTGCCTCCTGTTCACTGGGCCATGCTGCTTCCAGCTTCCATGCAAACAAATGCACATAAAGCACACATGGATACGCAAACGCATTCCACACAACGCGTCTAACAGCCACACGCTTGATTCATTTTCAGCATAGAGTGTTCCCATTTGTAACCAAATTTGTCATTCCGCATTACATCCTAGGTTCCCTGTAATTCTAGATGCGCAGCAACTTTAAGAAAAACATTTCAGGCAATTAATCTATCTGCCTTCATTTTCACCCTCGGAAAACTGTAAGAAAATATGGGACGCTGCATGGAATGTGACATTGTGAAATTCTGCTCCTGTCGGGCAAACCGGAGTTTTCAGGAAAGCAAAAGTGAAATGCAGCACTGGCCTGATGGAGGGACTGCATCATGAGAGGAAACAGCCGAAAGCTGGCCTTTTCTGAGAGTGGTACTGTGGTTTCTCTCATAGCGGGATTTGTTTGGGGAGTTGTGGTCCTACATCAGTGTAAAAGAGCTGGAAACAGTAACAGTCAGGATACCTTGGTGAAAGATGAGGGGTCGGAGGTCAAGTTCCAATTAAGGCTTCCTGCCTTCACACCCCTTCTCCCCCCTCCACCCTCTCTCCTCAAGAATCTGCTCAGTAGATAAAGGCCGGGACGCCTCTCGGTGATGTGCCGTCTGCTGCGGGGAGACGTCGTGCATTAATTCACGCCGCCCTCCTCGCTCTCTCTGACTCAGGGCCCTAAGATAACGGGCCCAGAATATCCCTGGACCAGCCGCGGGCTAAAAGCATGTGTAAACATTTCCCTGAAATCTGGTGCCTGACGGCGTGCCCCTGTGGCCAATCTATGGTCTTCTGTCCCAATTTCTGAAATACCAATTTGGGAACTATTACGTAAGCAGAGCAAAAATGGCCAAATCCCATGTACTACGACACCTTTTCAGGGTTTGTGTTATGTAACTAGGGTAGCATTAAAAAACTAGGCAATCTGTATAACATAAGCTTTTATTGTTTCTCATATATCACTTTTAACTCAAAGCTTGTTTTGACATGGAAAAATGTGCTGCGCTTTATGGTGTTTTGGTTAACCTCTTTCTGTAGGCCTCCTAGTAGCCATTCCAGCAGTGGAATAAAAATAACTGTGTGGATATTGTTATTAATATAATCAAATCAAGTAGTGTCATTTGAAATATAATTGGAATTGAATTTAACTATTTTAAAAATCAAATTTAATTACAGATATTATAAATTCCGGGATGAACTGGGGGCTGAAATGGCTTTTTATGGTTACTGGATCTTAGTCTGATAAGCAGCAGAGGTGTTAGGTAAATGCCTAAGCTGTCCTTATTTACATCATGTTAATCGAGTTGAACAATGTGGGACTGAAATTTCGCTCAGGAATGTAAACAAGACAAAAAGACCTTTGCTAGGGATTTAACTGTTGAGGTGCTGAAAGGATATTTCGGTAACACTTTCTATGAATCAGGAATCTATAATTCCCTATAAGTGCATTTATAAAGATTTATAAAATCTTTATGATGCTTTATTATACATGATATAAGTCTTTAAACTGTGCATAAAAGTTCATAATCACTCACATAAACTGGTATAACACAACATTATAAAGCTTCATAGCACATAAAGTAACATAATGCATTATAATGTATATAGTTTCTGTTATTAACATTATCGGTGAAACTAATGTAGGGTTCATTTGCATAATGCTTCATAAGGGGCCAGTGTCAGGCCACTCTCTAATGTTCCTCAGTATCTTTAAACTGAAAACGGATGCTCTTATGGTGTATATTAAATTTAAGTACCAAGTACATCATATAAACAATAAAATAATGGTCTAAAATGGCATCTGCTATTGTTTGAAGCCAAAAAGAAAAGCAATTGTGGTTTCTTAATGCAATGGAGCCACATCAAGGCCAGTGTACTTTATAATCACTCTGAGAATGCAGGAAAGACATAGCTACAAACAATGACTTGTTTGTAATATATATATTTTTTGACTTGCATGTTTTTATAGCCAGTGTGTTAGTTATAATATTAGCTTTTGTGGCACAAGCAAGATTCTTCCTTCTTCATGCACTTCTGCTTGTAGTGCAACCATAATACCATAGCTCGGTTTTAACACATAATGCCTATAATTAAGCTTGACTGCGAATGTTTGGAAAAATTGTCAGCAAAATACAAAAATACAACTACAAATTTTGTTATAAATATATATATATATATATATATATAGATAGATAGATAGATAGATAGATAGATAGATAGATAGATAGATAGATAGATAGATAGATAGATGACAATTCAAATTTAAAATTCAAATCTTGAAATTGATTAATAATTCAAATATCAAGTATGTATCTATATACACACATATATATATATGCCAAATAATAAATTTATAAATATAAATCTATGATATATGATTAATAATAGATAGATAGATAGATAGATAGATAGATAGATAGATAGATAGAAAAATATTATTTATTTTATTTTAAATAAATAATATTTTTTATTAATAATAATAATAATTTAAAAATAATTTTATTTGATTAATTAAATTAAATCAACAATAAATAAAAAGACTGAACTTGGTATTTAACATATTTGGGGTCAATACCGTGTGTATTACAAAATACATCCAGCGCCCAGAAGCATCTGCCAGATTCACATTAAGAAGGCTAGTTTCAATGAATTCCATGGTTGTGTGCACCCCTCAAAGTTCTCATGCAGTGAAGACATAGCACAACGTTTACTCTCAGAGCCTTTCTTAGTCAAATGCGATGCTGAGCCAGCGCCAGTTCCCCATTGAAGCATTTATATGGTTAATTAGCAGGAACTAATATGTCATTCCACCACATTCTCTGAAATTCAATAGGCCAGTTCATCCATGTCATAGTCGAGGCCTCTCTTGGACAAGTCTCAGAGTTCAGTTCATCAAGTCCCGAAGGAACTGTGTGCATTCCACAAACAGCTTCATTTAAACCTGTCACTTTTTAAAGCACTTAACATCTCATTTGATAGCCTACCAAGCCTGCAGAGCTAATTACATTCAGCTGTGGGTGGCATCTCAAGAGCTGTGACAAATGGTGAACGGCTGAATTGAGAGGACTGTTAGCAGCTTCTATGCAGCAACATTTATCAAAGTTTTATAGACACGACACAAAGGCTCTTCATGGCTCTATAAGCTGGTTAGCTGACACTTATGCTAACAAGCAGGAGCGACTGGAGATTTCAAACTGCGTAGTGGAAACGGGCCAGTCGGGCTCATTTCAGTTTTGAACGGGCTAAAGATGGTATCAGCCAACTCTAATGTCTACAGGGACTTATCAGTAATTACTGTCTCTTACTTAAACTCTTACAAAATGAAGGTTCCTAAACAGTTCTTGGCCAGGGCATATGGTTCTGGGAATTGCACTTTGGCTTTTGTTTCTTCACATGCCCGGATTTGGTCTGTTTTAATCTACACTCAGCCTTGCAGCTATACGCACAGCCTTGCAGCTTCATTATAAGGCATTGTTTTAGTTTGCTTTTATATTGTACACTATACTTGGTTGGTAGATTTTGAAACTGTTTTTAGATATGTTGATACAACAGATATGCTGTTTTAGTTTGCTGTGTGCAAGAAAAAATTTAATTCAATATATTACTGATCTATTTTATTTTATTTTATTTTATTTTATTTTATTTTATTTTATTTTATTTTATTTTATTTTATTTTATTTTATTTTATTATTATTTTTTTTCTTTTATTAAGAATCTGCACTTTCTTAATTTTCTTAATTTAGAAATTAATAAATAATGCATTTTCACCTGTATCCTTGGTGATCAGCCAAATACAATAATACGACAGGCGGTTCATTCATTCATATTATGAACCTCTACCACCATTGTTTCCTCCTTCAGGTACAAAAACTGCATTTGTGAAAGGGGGTAAAACACGAGCCAACTGGACAACTTTAATTGCAAGGAATCACCCAGGTGGTCCTTCATAGCTTAGCAACTGTTAATATGCATGGGATACCTCTGAAACTGTCCCAACTGTCCTGTGATATCAGTGGAAGAGTAAATAGTTACTCACTTCTGAAACTACAGATAGCAGAGGATATGTGTAAGACCTCAGTTAAGGTGTGGAAGACCATGTCAACAAACGAGAAAAAAAAAATTCCCAGAGGAATTGTTAGCATCATCACCAGATTATCTTAAATTCATATGTTTCATACTAAGCAAACAACCTTGCTTTATAATGTTTTCCAGGCTCATTTAAGATTATTTAACTTATTTCCAGACATTTTTGTACTTGTTTTAAGTTATTTTTGAAAATTTTAAATGAATAAAATGTCTGGAAATAAGTTACATAATCTTAAAATGAACTACGAATATGTATTTTGAGATATATGTACCAGACATAAGCTAATTACACATGCCAAGATATAATATTTTGCAGTGTGTGTTTATTTTGACATGTTGCTTCTGTGTGATCATGTAGGTGTCTCGCTGTAAACCAGCAAATCAGAGCAGAGCTTATCAAATTCTGAATGAATTCTCCAAAAATGGGAAAACAGCTCATTTCATTCTAGGGTGTAAGGCATTTTCCCAGCAAAGCCATATATTGTCTATGTAGACATTAGAGAATTATTTAAAATGCTGATAAATGTGTTCTATGGCAACTTTAAATGGACTTTCGTAAAATAATGGCATGTACACAATGACGAATCTGAAGAATACGACATGCCCCAGGCTGAGAACACTGCTGACACCTCTTTTAATGCAAAAAGGAAATGAAGAAAGCTGAGAGCACATATGACATGTTTAGTCTGCCCCCTAGCACCTTGTAATAATTCACCGTGGCAGAGAACATGACTAGGGCCTGCATGGCACATGCCTCGCAGGGTGACGTCATGATACAAAGGAAGCCGAGAGATGGACACTAGCCACCATTAACTCCTGCCGTGCAGGGTTAGCTCCGGGGTCGCTCCCTCAGGCAAACTCAACACCACACACTCGGGTCCGGCCGCTGTCAAAGCAACCCTCTCACTCCTCCACTGATGCCAAAGTTCAGGTCAAGTTTACAGAAAAGGTACACAAGCACCTGTCTGTCAAATGCTCCATCTTGTTCTTGTCTTGTCCTTTTGCTCCCTCAAAAGTCTCAATTAGTGTCTTGTCTGGTTTCAGAGAGCTCAGACGTGATGATGTCACAGAGAGCAGAGGGCAGCAGAGGATATTACATGAAAAATGAACTGCAACACTGCAAAGGAAACTACTGGGGTAACACAGAGGACACGGGTCAAACTGCAATTTAACCTTAGAAGTCGCAGCTAACGCTGGTAATACTAAAAGCAGTGTGTGCACTGCAAATCCACATGTTCAGGTTTCAAGTAGTTTACCGTATACATTTCATAGTACACTTTAATAGGTGTTTTTGAAAGATTAAAAATCTTGGACATATTATTTTAGAGTTGGTGATATGCCCACTGTACACATTCTGTTTCTTAGGTCTTGGGAAAATGAATGCTGTTTATGAAAATCGTTGCTACACTCATCGTCAAAATTATATCTGCACTCAGAAGGAACCAGGTGACAGGAAGGAAACTTGGTGGATATGTTTGACTTTGTGAGACACGCCCTTTGTCGACTTTGTAAGCAATTCTGAGCATTCTATCTGGTTATTGTGTTTTTCTGGTTCTGACTCCCTTTCGGACTCCCTTTCGGTTTTCCCTGAGACACAGTTGCACGACGCAGGACTATGTGCACAGAGAGCGTTAGGATGACTGCCCTGAACACCATGTCAATGTCACCAAAGACAATAGTGTCAAGCCAGACTGTCATGGAGTAACTCAGAATGGGAGCGGATCATCTTCAGTGACGAGTCCCATTTTTGTCTTGGTGGATAAAACCAATAATTCCATATGTGGAGGCACAGCGGTCAGGGGCAAGATCAATGCTTTGTTGTTATTTGTCACATGTCCAGAAGACCTGGTGTCACTCCAACCCCAACCTTACCGCAAAACTGGTAACCTCCATCTTTTTCCAAATAATATCGTACTCCGACACTTCCTTCTGAACGTAACTATTACTGGCTATGAGTGTAGGACATATTTTTTGCAAGAAAATTACTGTTATTTAAATCATCGGGTTGTGAAATAATCGTAACAGGAATATTGCTGCATACTTTACAAGCCAGCGCTCCAGACCAGGCCAGGCAAGTTTATTGCACCTGTATGTAGCGCATCAAATACACAAAAGCACTTCAGTGTGCTGTACATAGAGCACACCGAGTATAATACCATCATAAAAGAGAATCAAAACTTAGGACTTATGAGCTTAGTCATAAGTCATAGACTTAGTTAACTGTTTTCACCTAGATTTTAAAATGGGTACATTTGGGGCTCATCTAAGACCTTCTGGGCTCTACTAGCTGACCTGGATCTATACATATAAAGCTACATGGTTTATATTCTGTTTATTCTGTATATTAGTGATGTCTGTTTCTAAAACTTTCAGGGATTTGTAGACTAGTAGCAGCACTTTAAATTTTGTTCTGTACTTAATTGGAAGCAAGCATGAAGATTTTGGAACTGTGTATTGTGTAATGAATTATGGGCTCTGTCTTCCTGGTAGTGATTAAAACTCTGAATGAGCTGTAGCTGTTTAGTGATCTTTTCAGAAAGTCCAATTAGTAGTCCACTCGACAGGTCATAAAAGCATAGATGAGCTTCTCTAGGTCTTTTTGGGACACAAAATCCCTTCATCTTTGCTATATTTGCTTGACTATGGCTGGTAAACGTAAGATCTCAGTTTATTGGAATGCCAAGATTTTAGATTTGGTCAGCTAGAAAATCAAGATCCCCCAGATTTGGACTAATACTAATTAATGTCTCTTTGTCCAGTCCATTTACCTGAAATGAGATTAAAAACCTTTGTTAAAGATTGTACTTGTGCTGATTTGGCAATAATAGTGTAGAATTTGAGTGGGGGGTTGAAAATAAGAAATAAATCTCCTCTTTTGAAAACACTTCTGTGCAGTTTATTCGTTTAAAATCTTGGGGGAAAATAATGAATATTAAATGTGTCCTGTGCAAAATAATTCAGATATATTTTATATTTTATTTCCCCCAATATGCTGCATTCAGCAAATAAGTAGGCACTGTGTATTAAAACTAAAAATTAACAGGTTTTGGCTTTAAAATGTTGGTGGGTAACTGCTGAGATTGTTGAGTAAAACTGTTTTACTCCTACAAAAAACTCAAAAAGTCTTTAATATTTTTTATTAAAAGTCTTCATTTGATACTGCAATCAAACCTCTCTGAATGTGTTCTCAATTAGGGAGCAGCTCAGCTAAACACTCTTACATGTTTGAAGCATATTATAGCAAAGTGTTTAAATGAAACGAAAGATTTGGAAAATCCCTGAAAACTGTGATCCATATATGTCCTGGTAGGTAAAAACTAAATGTCCTTAGGTAAGTTCAGTTTGATGGGTTTGATGATGAAGTATTTGCACACCATTATATGAAAAAAATTGAGTGAAGTAGAAAAGAAGGATGAATTGCATACTGGCACCTCACAGTACATAGAGTAGGGTCCAAAAGTTGAACCTACTACTAAAAATGCATCGATTTTGCATTAATTTATAAAACGAAAGTTTTTCATTGCAAATAAAAATGACCAGTAAATTTTTTACAATAAAATATATTAATTATTTTTACATGAATTTTAGAATTTTATTTGTTTTTTTGTTTTTTTTGGGGGTTTTTTGTCTCTTCAATAACAGTGTGTATTTGAGTTTGTATAGACTCCACAAGTTTGAACAATAGCCTCCAATCAGTAAATCAAACGCTCCACCTGAACAACAAAACATTTTTATTAACAAACGTCATTGATAGTAATAATCCCTAAAACATCTAACTTTTGTACAAAAGGTCTCAATTAATTTGAAAAGTGACCTAGAAATAGTGCCAAAATTTGAATTTTGATGTATATTACTTTCCAGAAATGTCTTTGTTCAAAATCCAAAATGCTCTGTTGTTTATTCCCTAGTTTAAAAGACAAAACCTCAGATTTTCATAGCAATCTCTGACTTTCGGACCCCAAATGTAATATAAACCAAATCTTAGTGTTATTCTTTGTGCAGCTCACTAAAGCACTACATATCTAAATCATGCAAATGCGTTTGAGTAGTACATCAAAACAGAAGTAACAACTCAACTAAGAGTTTAAAGACCAATAAAGACCACATACTGCTTATTATAAAACCTGTGAGCCAAACCTCCACCGCCATCTGTTATATCTCCATCCAAAAATGCAGTTCTGTGAATAATGTTAAATATTTTGCACCACAAAGAAAGAGAACGTTAATGTGCATACTCAGCTTGTCTGGCAAAGCTGTCATGTCTGTTAACTCAGTTGAAGCAAAATATCATAAGTCTGAAAAACATATGGTGTGGGTGTGATTATATGATGAATATTGTACTCCAGGGACTTTCATGAGATGACCTGTTAAAACATTTAAAGAGACACACTTCAAAACCTAATATATCTGCCCTTGTCTTGCATATAACCTTATCCCCGTGTGCATGTTAGCAACCCAAGTTGGTATTTCCTCAGCACTTCTCCTATAACCCAAACTAGCTAACGACCACATCAGTCATGGAGGTCTTTTTCAGATTTCTGCCTGTCGGGCAGAATTACTGTTTCATAATAACTGGGTTTTTAATCTGTAATCAGCAGGTTCAGTTCCAAGCGATGAATCTTTGAGGAAATAAAATGTGACTCTTTATGCAGTGCTTACCAGATCAACAGTATAGCGCATTGTTATACAAGCGGTCTGCGAGTACATGCATGCAGATGTTTTGGTGCTCCCAGTATATGATTGCTTTGCCTGGGTCACCTGATCAAAGATTTTCAGGTCAGGACTTTTATGAAAATTGCAAATGAGCACTAATGTGTCCACTTGTTGCCTTGGTGATAAAGTAATTACTAAAGTATTTCATATCTTTAAAGAGTGTGAGCACATGGGCCCCCAGATTTCCTTTCATACGTTTTCAAACCTAAAATACTTTTTTGGCTGAATTTTTGATCCATATTTGGCCAGTATGCCCAGCTAACCATCATCCTAAATTCAATATTGAATCAATAGTCAGTATCAATGTGTTGCTTCCCATGTTGGATAAATCTATAGTCCGGCTGCTGCTGCAAAATGCGGGATTTCGTGCATGTGTTTATGGACACATTTTTATACACTAAGAAGTTCTGTTTTCTAATATTCCAGTTTGTAAACACTGCTGGCCATTAGTGTTCATGAAATGTGTCACATCAGTGTTTATTTGGACCGTTACTGTTATTTGCTGATATTCAGAGAAAAACAAGTTGACCTGACTGCTGTTCCCATAATTTCTTGCCATGTTACTGTCGTCTCATTGAACTTGTAAACATAGGCAGCTTTGGCATGAAGAGGGGGTGATGCCTCGGCCTACAGTTTACACCGCAAATATGGAATTAATGCTAAATCCAGTCATCGGATATACATATTTATGTAGACATAAATAAATAATACATATAAATATTTTTGTGTGTGTAGAAGTCATACTTTCATGCTGTAAATAGCAGAGTATGGAACAAATTTTAGCGGGAACTAATTATCAATTTAATAAAGTTAGTTATTAGTTAGTTAACTAGCTAACGCATAGACTTAGCATTGAAAGTTTACAGGTTAAACGTTATTGTGGATTCAGCTAACTTAGCCAAACCTATCACATTAAGACCTATCAGACTGACTTTGGCTGTGCAGGATTTGAGTAGACTTGCCACCATAAGCATTAATCATGAAATTAACCGCACACCTTATGATGCTGTCACTGATTAGTTTGCTTCAAAGTCTAAATGATTGTGTTTAATTCATATTCAATAATTCTGTATTAAATGTGCAGTAGTCTGTTCTCTGTAAAGGCGTTACTTACAGGGGTTGGACAATGAAACTGAAACACCTGTCATTTTAGTGTGGGAGGTCTCATGGCTAAACTGGACCAGCCTGGTGGCCAATCTTCATTAATTGCACATTGCACCAGTAAGAGCAGAGTGTGAAGGTTCAGTTAGCAGGTAAGAGCACAGTTCTGCTCAAAATACTGCAATGCACACAACATTATGGGTGACAACTTTTGGGTGTTCAAAAGAGGACAAACTGTTGGTGCACGTCTTGCTGGCGCATCTGTGACCAAGACAGCAAGTCTTTGTGATGTATCAAGAGCCACGGTATCCAGGGTAATGTCAGCATACCACCAAGAAGGACAAACCTCCACCAGCATCACGTAGTGACCTGGCCACTATCCTGCAAGAAGAATGGCTTAAAATCCCTCTGACCACTGTGCAGGACTTGTATATGTCATTCCCAAGACCAACTGACGCTGTATTGGCCGCAAAAGGAGGCCCTACACCATACTAATAAATAATTGTGGTCTAAAACCAGGTGTTTCCAAGTTTCCAAGTTTCAGTTTCATTGTCCAACCCCTGTATTTCTACATAGAAAATCAACAAAGCATATAAATTGATAAGTACTCAAACTTTTGCATGTGGCTGTACACACTGACATGCAAGTCCTGCGAAGACTAATACTGGCACTAGTCCAGATGAGGACAAGCCGGGTTTGTTATTAATTGTGTCAGAGCACTGCTTTTTACTCTCTTAATTCCCTTTGCATGTGTAGGTCGGCTCTACTCTGCTTTACTGACTCCAGGTGCTTTACTAATATATGGAGAGTCGGTGAGCTAACTGCCCATTCAGAGCCAACATGTTCTCTGCCTTGTTAGTGTTTATAATCTGTCAGATCAGGACTGTTCATGGTCGCTGCTGTGCATTTGTTATCTCTCCAGACCATGGGAGGAGCTTCCCTTCACAAGAGTGTTTACAAAGGATCTGGCAACATACCTTATCTGACCCCCCACCCTCAGGTCAACATACATTTCCTTTCTTCAACACAGGCAAAGAGCAATAAACCACAAACTGGCGAGAGCATATTGCTGTTAGTAGTTACGATCTGGACAGGAGCATCATGCAACAGCATCTGCAGAGTCCTCCCTCTCTTTGTTTATCACTGTTGCTTGGCTGCTGCTCTTTACGTATCAGCAACAGGGATTTGTGCACAAGGGGGCACAAGCATTTAAGAAATTTGTTTTCCAGACGCCAGCTCCTAAAATACAGACTCACTGTCAAAATAACAGTTGCACCCAGAAGGATGCGTTGGATTAAAATGCTGTTGGCAAGGATGGTGAAGGTGACCAGGAACAATAAATGATGATACATTTAGACTGATATGGGCTACGCATGCAGAAGTAGTGTCTCTCAGTGTGGGATCAGGCCACCATGTTTGCTAATCCATCATGCCAGACGTCTCAGCATGGAGTTGTAGAGGTCCTGTGATTATCTATCCCATGCAACTTAAATATCCTCTTACTGTTCCTGCAGATTTTGCAGTGGGGTGGAGATGGAGGTGACACCAGCCCCTCTGGACATAAGACACATGACAACAAACAGTTTATCATGGCACTGACCATAGTGCACCCACACATGGATTTGTAGGTCATCTCCACCAAGACAAAAGCAGGACTCGTCACTGAGGTTAAGCCAATGACAGATTGGCACCACACCATTGCAGCTTTGGTGATGTTAGCATGACTGGTCAGTAAGGTACAGCAATAAGGCTGTCCTTGCTCATGTCACATGCGCGATCGAGCGTGAACCTTGAATCGTTTGTATGTCTCATGATGTCAAACCTACCCACCAAGTTTCATTCCTGTTGGTTGAGTTCATGCTGCGTAAATATTTGTGCAGCTATTCTTCTGATAATGAATGTATATTGTGGTGATCTGGTACTGGCTAGAGCTGGGCTGTGGAAGCTTGTGAAACATAGCTGTGCTAAGCCCACAACATCATCATTGTTAATGTTGTTGTTTGTGAGTTTAGTTGGGGTATTTCGTATGGGTGGGACTGGGGGGTGAACTCCCATGTGACCTTTTGTACATGGCTCTGACTTTCTTGTCTCACTCTACTCTGATGCCAGCAGTGGACCCAGTTACAAGTGGGTGACATGATGTAATAAATGTTGCTTGATATAGCAGCAAGGCTACTTGATCTAGACCTAGATCTGGGATAAAGTGTGAAAACAGAGTTTGATGAATAAATTAGTCAAAGCAGTTTGATTAGGATGGGTAGGTACAGGTCAGTTTTGAAGGTGGCTTATGAATCTTTCTTGGCAGCATGAAAGTGTTAAAAGAATAGAGGCTAAATACACAAATAACACACTGTAAAATAAATAAATAAATAAATAAAACTGGGTTTACACAAAAACATAGATAGTTTCCACTAGCTCTGTCTTGTTGACTCAACTTCTGCAAATGATTATATTCCTTCTGACTGGTATTCTGTTGCCAGCAACAACAGAAACATTTAGTAACATAAGAATGTTTGTTATACTAAGAAATACACTTAGCAAAACTGTTTGAGTCACACCAGCTTCTCTCCTTTCACATTTGCTGCATTTGGTATCATGCAAAGTTCAAAACTTTATAATATACAAATATCAAAATCACAAGACCTGGAGCGAAAACCTTATTTCATTCTAATGTAAGTCAGTGGAACCAGACTTCTTTCGAAGCAACACTGGGCACAATGTAAACAGCAGCTGATATGTTCAAATGACGTATACAATTATAAAACAATAAACACATATTTTCTGTGGACAGTCATGATATCCTGCATTAAATGACCCAGTAGCATTGGCTAAAACTGGCATGACGTGACAAATATTGGGGGACAGTTCAGGGCGAGATCCCTGCATTTAGACCTTGATTAAGTAGTATCATGGCTAAAACTGCTGCCGTGACAAATAAGGGTTCGATTCACTACTCAACAAAAAGAGATGCCTAGCATTGTGTTTGCCATCCTCTGGACTAGGTTAAAAACTCGTCATCCGTCTGGATAAACTCCTTTGCCAAAATGTGATCTCAATACGAAAGGAGAAAACTAACATGGCTCGATAAGTTTTGACTTACTGTACTTCTTAGAACAACAAACATGCTTATGTTAGCTCAACTAAATATTTCTCTTAGTGCTGACAACAGAATGGCAGCCAGTGTAACTAATTGTTTATAGAAGTTGAGTAAACAAGAAAAAGCTAGTGGAAAATGCTCTAAGGATTGTGTTCTGCTGTGCAAACTCAAATTTCCAAGAGCAGTGTTAAAGGGAGAAACCATCAAAGTAGTTAGCTAACTTATACAGCTATACTACACCGTATCTGTGCCTGCTCTATGTGGCATTTGAGTAGTGTAAAGAAAAATCATGACTAAAGCATCATGTATTACGAAAATGGCTTTAAGTAACATGATGTCCTTTTTCTTTTTGGGCCATATTGCCCACCATTACACCCAACTGACCCTTGGTGAAACACCCTGACCAGACGGACCCTCCCTGTGCAGATCCACTAAGTCAAAGTCAAGGCATTTTTACAGCATCGTAAAGCAAACCCCTCTGCAATCTGTTTGTGGCTAGAGAGCATTCCACCTTTCCCTGATTACAGCCATAACCCTTTTCAAGCACTCAGATCCTCCTGTGTGATACACAACCACAGCCACTTAAGGCTGCGGTTTGTCAAGACTCCACATCATTACAAAAGCGCAGCAATTTAATCTCCAGCCAGGGCAGATGGGGAGAAGGGGCAGTTATGTCTGAGGCACTGTTTGACACAAGTTATGACATAAGAGTCACTGACTGAGGCCTATTGTCACGGTGTTCCTGGGAGGAATCGGTTTATGTCATGAATAAGGCCACATATGAAGAATCCCCAGCTATCTTCTTACTCAGAGTAATTCCTGTTGGCGAGGCCGTTCGCGCTCTGATTTGTAAATGCTTGAAACATGCTGCCATTTGTCAAGAGGGATTTGCTTCACCCGTAATACCGCTTGTCACGTTGCAGGAAAGAAGAATGTGACGTCATGCTGAAATGGGATCTTGCTAAAAACGATGATCCCTCCAACATAGGCATGTGTGCAGGTGCTGAGTGGATTGTGGTGTTAGGTCATTAGAATGTCTCTGCACTGCAGGGATCACTCATGAGACATAAAAACACCACTGAATGATAGACTCTTTCTGAACTTGGATGACTTCAAACTCAGAAAGGAAGTCAAGCTGATTTGCTGCCAAGTAGCGAGGAGTGTCCATCTATGCTAAGATTTTCTGCTTGGCTGAACTGATGTACTGTTCACCCACTTTCCACAGTTGGACTTATATACCAAACAAACCTGCACTGTCAAAACAAATACTGAGGAAAAATAGCCGGGCAGGAAATGTATCCAGAATCAATCAGTCAGCGCTGCCTTAGGACTTGACTGAAAAGGGTTTCAGCAAGTTGTGGGAAAGTGTAGTTTAACATAAGGGAAAAGAGGAAAGCTGAACCAAATGTATATACACATACAGTATAACTGAGAATGAATGATATGGCAATAAAGACCATTGCTGCTTAACTGGTTAAACGATTTTTAGTTTTAAACATTCCAAAATGAACAAAAACAGTCAACAGGATGTGAGGAAATAACGGTTTTGATGGTATGTCAAAGACATCAATGTATTATGTTGCATGTACGTCTACTGAAGTTAGATGCTTGACCACAAAAATGATAACCATGCCATTATATTACCCACCCCTACATATAGCAGAAATATTAATACGGGTAAAGTACAATGTGTATAACCTTTAACCTCTTAAAATGCATATTATCCTGTGTAATATAAATATTATTATTTACTACAATGCAAAAACTGGAAGGGCTTTTTCATTAGATTAAAAAATGTGTAAAAGTAACAGTGTAGTAACAACATGGAGCCATCAGTGGGGTCCTGGCTTAAAAGGGGTTAAATATCCTATATGGACTCTGCAGCCTCTATATACTACACATTCAAAAAGAAGATTCGAAAAAATGTATTGCTGCTAGTCTGGGACAGTATAATTGGTCTTGCTTTCTCTGAGTGGGTAGAATGGCCTGCCCTCACCACCATCTCTGTAGTGGATATTAACCGACCTGTTAATGATCTCCTCCAAGTGTGTTGAGGGGTCCAATAATGTAGTGCTAGCTGCAGTTGGAAATAGGCATGGTCCTTATTTCTTGAATGAAGCACATGCTTCCTCCTCCTAACTAGCCATGGCTAACTTTGGGAGTAAACTGGGTAAAAACAAAGAAACCGCTTCAAGCACATCCAGCTTCAGCGAGCATATACGGTTCGTATACAGCCAGTTAATGGCCGGATAATGGCGGTTTACGCTTGCGACTCGTCTGTTCTGGTTTAGGTCTGAGCAACATGCTTTCCTCTGGCTGCAGCAATATTGCATGCCTGCTTAAGTGGAACATATCGTGTGTTGTGAGGATATGCAGTGTGTTTTCTCAGGCCTTTACAGTTAGATGATGAATTAGTTTGGCTAATGCTTGCTCACTCATGCTTTCCTCCCTGCTTTTGGCTCCTGACATGAAGGATGGAGGTGAAGAATCTGATAAGGTTCTCAAACAAGGAGCTTTCTGTCTTTTCTCCTGGATCAATTGGCCAACAGGATTTTTCGTCCTAGATATTCTCATACATTGTTAAACATAACGGATCCCATGCCTCGGTTTTCACCATCCTGTCATTATGGTAAGCTCTTAATGGCGTATCTCCATGGGAGGCCGAAAAACACACACAATTCATTCAGCAAGTCAGGTGTCACCGGACACAGTGAAGCAGAGGAACAGAGAAAGAATAATTACGTCCAAGAGCAAGAAGCCAAGGTGCATTCAACTTGACCACTCATGAATATTGGCAGACAAAAACAAACCCATTCATGTTCTGTTTAGTACAGAGTGTTTTCACAAGATACCAGAATAGTTTAAACAGACAGAAAAATGATTAGTGGAACTTTTCCACCAACTTCAATAATTTACTGGTCATTCAACCTTTCCAATATTGAAAAAAAAAACATTTGATTGCTAATCAATTATATAGTGTTTTCCATTTATTGGAGGACCATAGAATACACAGTTTTTCATTAGCTAAAGTATGACTTTCCAAACTTTTGCATGCCAGGTTGTGTCTACAAAAGATATTAGAAAATAAGATCATCAAAAAGTTTCAGTCTAGTTGTACATTACCATTACCATTCTTTTAAACAGGAAGTGCAATGGCATACAATGATAAAAGAAGGGACTGTGTAGTTTAATCTGGAAGTGGAATAGCATACAGTAATAAAGAATGACGTAATGTAATCTGGAAGTGCAATAGTGTAAAATGATAAAAGAAGGGACTGTGTAGTTTAATCTGGAAGTGCCATAGCATACACTGTGTAGTTTACATGGAAGAGACCGTGATAGAGAATGAAACGTGTAGTTTAATCTGGAAGTGCCATAGCATACAGTAATAAAGAATGATACGTAGTTTAATCTAGGGTGCAATAGCATACAGTGATAAAGAATGATACGTGTAGTTTAATCTGGAAGTGCCATAGCATACAGTGATAGAGAATGAAACGTGTAGTTTAATCTGGAAGTGCCATAGCATACAGTAATAAAGAATGACACATAGTTTAATCTAGGGTGCAATAGCATACAGTGATAAAGAATGATACGTGTAGTTTAATCTGGAAGTGCAATAGCATACAGTGATAAAGAATGATACGTGTAGTTTAATCTGGAAGTGCAATAGCATACAGTAATAAAGAATGACGTGATTTAATCTGGAAGTGCAATAGTGTAAAATGATAAAAGAAGGGACTGTGTAGTTTAATCTGGAAGTGCCATAGCATACAGTGATAGAGAATGAAACGTGTAGTTTAATCTGGAAGTGCCATAGCATACAGTAATAAAGAATGACACATAGTTTAATCTTGGGTGCAATAGCATACAGTGATAAAGAATGATACGTGTAGTTTAATCTGGAAGTGCAATAGTGTAAAATGATAAAAGAAGGGACTGTGTAGTTTAATCTGGAAGTGCCATAGCATACAGTGATAGAGAATGAAACGTGTAGTTTAATCTGGAAGTGCCATAGCATACAGTAATAAAGAATGACACATAGTTTAATCTAGGGTGCAATAGCATACAGTGATAAAGAATGATACGTGTAGTTTAATCTGGAAGTGCAATAGCATACAGTGATAAAGAATGATACGTGTAGTTTAATCTGGAAGTGCAATAGCATACAATGATAAATGAAGGAACTGTGTAGTTTAATCTGGAAGTGCAATAGCATACAGTAATAGAGAATGTAACGTGTAGTTTAATCTGGAAGTGCAGTAGCCTACAGTGATAAAGAATGGAACATATAGATTTACATTATTACATACTGTGTAAAAGAAAAGATGAATCCATTCAGTTTGAATGCAAGACATTTAGTAACTATTGTGTTCTGATCTGCTTTGCCAGAATTCTGATCTCTGTTGCTTCCAGCCTAATGAACACTGGTGTACTACCAGAACAAGGACGTCTACAAAGCTTATTCATAAAGCAAAACTCCCTCGTAAATAACCAAGTGGCACAACGAGTGATGTCCTGGTTTCTCTTTGCATATTGGTTTGTGACAAACAGCAAAAAATACCCTCAGTGCACACGCGTCACGTTCTTTGTCTTTTGCGTGGCACTCGATAACTGCATTTTTTATGCTCCCTTGACTGTGCTAGAAACATTAAAGGCCACACTGATAAAACAAGAGCCCCTTGGAAGTGGCAGTGGTGCGGAAACAGAGTGGTTTGTGTTTTTGATCTACAATGTACTTCATGTAACTCTGTACTTGTGGGGAAACAAAAAATATACATGAATCCAGCTTCCTCACAACCCACTGCTTCCTACTCAGCCCACAGTTAGTACTGGTCTAAATAACCCTTCAGCAAGTGGTTCTCAACGTCGGCGTAAAACTAAATCATAACACATGCTGCTTCTGGAAAATGCGGTATCAGAGCTATCGGAGTGGGGTGGTGTGAGTGGGTAGTGAGCCAGGATGTTATTTGTTAACATTACTTTTATTTTATTTTAATTAAAGATTATGGGAAAACAAGAATGTCTTTTTATGATATGCTGAATTGTGTTTACTATGTTACAGGCACATGTAGTAATTGAGGAATAAAAGGTAAATCTGAATTCAGGTTGACTTTAAAAGGTGTAATTTGTAAGATTTTTAGTTTAAAACATTTTAAAACTAAATACAATTATCAACAGAATATCAGCATATCAGGAGTTAGCATGCTACCCAGCTAGCCTATCCTGTCTTTTAACACCACTTTGTATCTCAAGAAGGATGGGTCTTAGTAGTGTTGAGCTGAACCAGATTAGTGTGAAGTAATGGTCACTCATGCTAAAAGTTCGGCTCCCCATTAGATTTGAGGACAAGTAGCCAATGAAAGGAAGAGTACATGCTGTCACCTGCTTCAAGCAAGAAAACATGTTTGGCAGCAAACAGAGGAAAGGGATATAAATCAATATAAATAGGAGGATAGACTGTGCTTTTCCTTGTTTCTTACGATAGGGTTGGACATCAAAACCTTTTCTTGATATATGGTGCCCTAGTGTTTGGACCAAGAATTCAACAGGTTGTATCACACCTTACAGACTGCACTTATAAAGGCTATAAAGACTTTGCATTAAAATCTCTGCTGCATCTGTAGCATACAACAGTACTACAGACAATGTTTCACTGATTTTCTTAAAGAACAGAAATCCTGTGGAGACAGATTTAATCGGAGGAATTTAATAGGGCGTTTGCTTCAACATAGGGGTTCTATATGGGAAATATGTGTAAATCTTTGCACATTTTAAGCTACCATATTGCTGCTCTTCTGCAAAAACTTTATAATGTCAGGTCATGTCTTTTTTTTTTTTCTTTTTATTTTGCACACTTTGAAAACTCTTTTGTACTTTTTATTGGGTTACAGTTTAAAAATCAGTGGACCAAAACAAATTTTCCAAAAATTTTCTATGGCAGAAAGTCCCATTAACAGTCTAGAAGGTCTTTTCCAATCCTGTAAAGCTACCACTTCGGACATTAAGCTTTTGCTCTGAGTATTCCTTTTAGAAAGCAATGCACTAAAAGACTAAAGAAAAAGGGAAGCAATGTATTTTTTTCTCTGGCACTGATCCAAAGAATCTTATGTCTGGGAAATAAACCTAAGCACTCTTCTGGTTATTGTAACTCTTCATGCAGGTTTTGAACAGAAATCAGCTCATTTAGATGTGCCGTGGATGTATAAACGCTGTGGCCTTGTGTTAAATGTATGTTCCAGTCATATATATATATATACTCTCACTGTGTGCACAGTGAAAACCACAGCATGCACGTACAACCACTAACGCTACTCTTTGTGTTTGCTTTTTGCTGTAATTATTTTTGGTCAGCCTTTGAAAAACCCTAAGCGGCACTCATTACCATTACTCACGGCCATGCAGAGAGGCTCTACCACATCCACACGCTCATTATATAATTACGGTTAAAAAAGTAAATAAATAATCATCATCAAGGAACGGTAATATGAAACATAAGCACCTGTGCAGAAAAACAAGCATGATAAATGCACACTTAAAGCTTCTAGCATGCGTTACACCGTCACACGGTGTAAAGGTAAATATTTATCTTTGAAAAAGCCCCCGTCTGTGGCTGCCTCATCACATCTGGTGTGCAGTACAGAAATATGCTCTGCTTTTCATGCTACACACACATGCACACACACACATACACACACACCTACACACACACACACACACATACACACACACACGCACACACACCTACACACACACACAAACCTCCACACACACACACACACCTACACACACACACACACACACACACACACACACACACACACACACACACACACACACACACACACACACACACACGCACACCCACACACACACCCACACACACACAAACGCACACGCACACACACCCACACACACCTACACACACACATACACACGAACACACACACACACACCTACACACACACACATACACACGCACACACACACACAACCCTCAGATGATGAAATATTTATGAATCTTGTATTCGTTTACTGTTCAAACCTGCATGCTTGGCAGCAATCTGGCAACTGGGCTATGATATGTCAGCTAATGGAAAGTGCTAGGCTATTGGAACATGGATAGACAACAGGGAAGCTGTTGGCTGCGTCTGAAAGGACAGTGAGATTTGTCGATCTGGCGGTAGACTTTGCGGGAGGGATTTTTTTCGCTTGGAAAAGGAAAGACCATTCTCTCCATACGGGAAATAGCACCAGTTTGATTCAGTGTTCTCCATCTGAGTGTGGTAACACAACGATATATTTATCTCCACTCTAAAACTACCTGCCAGTGCTTTACATGGAGGGGGATTTCCGAACTCTGTACCAGTTAACACAAGGCTCAATTACCAAGACATTTACTTAAGTAATAATTAATGCGTAAGTCAGTAATAATTAATGCATAATAAGCAATTATGTATTAAGTAAGTACAGGTAATAACAGTATAATGTAATCCTTAATGCACTGTATAAACAACTACATGCCAATTTATTGTTTTCGATGCTGTGTACAGAGGAGCTATATAAATCTATATGTACAGTTATTAACCCTGTGAAAGACTGACAGCCTGTCCAGGGTGTTTCCTGCATTCCGTCCAGTGAGTGCTGAGCTAGGCTTCAGCAACCTCAGTGACTCAGGAGCCAGAATGCGACTCAGAAGTGTGCATCAGTGCATGATGATGTTATGTATTTGAAGGTCATTAATCACGCTGATATTTCAAAGCTTTAATATAGATAAACTGTAAATAATATAATATGTAATACCTAAAACATAATGACAGAATACATTATACTTATGATTATTGAATTCACTTGATTAAGTTTATCTGTAGGCAAGCTCATCATGAAATATTAAATCTCAAGATTAGTAAAATTATACAGTATAAACTTTCAGGCAAAAAAAGTTGACCAAGCCCAAAATGACAAAACAGTAAGCTTTTACTGGACTTAACAACAAATCACCAAACAAACAGATAAAGTGACATCGGAAGGTAAACGTGCAGACAGTCTTTTACAGAAAGAAGGGTCAGTATTGTTTCTCTCAACACTCATAGCCTCACACAGTTGAATTTGTGTTTAGCGTAAGATAAATTATTCTCTATAGGGTTTGAATCTGGAGCCTGTTCAGGAAGAACTGCTGGACTTCATGCCTGGGATGTTTTATTTGCCTGGGAGTGTATGTATCTATCAACGTATGTATGAATGCGTTACATTATAACTGTATATCTGTACATTAAAAATATTTCATGTAATTAAATTAAATTTTGAGTTGATATTCACTGTACCGAAAGAAGGTACATGATGTTACTGACTATCTTAAACACAGGATTAGTGCAGTATGCAAATGTTGGGCCATTTTTGTCCTATTTGATCAAATCTGCAAATAAACAGGAATTGCACAAAACTTTAACAGAGTTCTGTTTGTTCCCTGTAGAGGATGTGTTAACTAATTTTCAACATCCAACAAAACCACTCATTTGACCAGAAAGTTCAAATCTTCCTACACAAGCGTTAAATTGGCTACTTTACCTCAATTGGCTAAATCAGCTGGCCAACAGGCAATACAGGCCTGCCGTTATGGTAAGCTCTTAATGGCATATCTCCATGGGAGGCCGAAAACACACACAATTCATTCAGCAAGTCAGGTGTCACCGGACACAGTGAAGCAGAGGAACAGAGAAAGAATAATTACGTCCAATAGCAAGAAGCCAAGGTGCATTCAACTTGACCACTCATGAATATTGGCAGACAAAAACAAACCCATTCATGTTCTGTTTAGTACAGAGTGTTTTCACAAGATACCAGAATAGTTTAAACAGACAGAAAAATGATTAGTGGAATATTTCCACCCACAGATTTCTGTTTGTTAGCTGTAGAGGATGTGCTAATTAATTTTCAACAACCAACAAAACCTCTCATTTGACCAGAAATTTTCAAATCTTTCTATACAAGCGTTTATTAAATTGTCTACATTACCTCAATTGGCTAAATCAGCTGGCAAACAGGCAATACATTTACATATACATTTAAGGCCTGTAGAAGACGCTCTTACCCAGAGCGTCTTACAACCGTGCTTAGTGTTCCGTTGGATAATATTTTTTAGCTAGTACAGGAAGGTTAGAGTCTAAAACTCGCCATGAGCTCAGATGCTGCCTGAACAAGGGCCAGTGCTGTTACCTAGAGAGACCACTACAGACGTATATAAAGCAAAAGTGCACTACCTGGCAACCCCAGCCCAGCGTTCATACCTATAGAGAGGAAAGGTCATTATGAATATAAGTACAAAACAAGTATTTCAACACACACACATAACTTACACATCTACTGGTGCTCACTCACTTAAGTGCGTTACATAGAGATGGGTCTTCAGTCTGAGCTTGAAGACCGCAAGAGACTCAGCTGTTCGGACAACCAGTGGGAGTTCATTCCACCATCTGGGAGGTAGGACAGAGAAGAGTCTGGATGCTTGTCTTCCATGTATCCTCAGGGATGGCTGGTTGAGTCGAGCTGTACTTGAAGCTCGAAGGGCTCAAGGTACAGATCGACTCTTAACCATTGCCATAAGGTAGGGAGGCGCAGGTCCATTCTTGGCTTTGTAGGCCAGCATCAGAGTTTTAAATCTGATGCGTTCAGCTACAGGAAGCCAGTGAAGGGGGCACAGCAGTGGAGTCATGTGGGTAAACGTGGGAAGATTGAAGATGAGACGGGCTGCAGCGTTCTGGACCAGTTGCAAGGGCCTGATGGCCTGTAGAGGAAGACCAGCCAGGAGCAAGTTGCAGTAGTCTAGCCTTGAAATGACCAGAGACTGGACGAGCAGCTGGGTGAAACCACATGACCGAGTCAGTTTTGCAGTATGAGCCGAGTACGATAACCGGTCATCCAGTGTCACATGGCTTCTTGCATCCTCAGTCGGGGTGATCAAGGAGTTCCAGAATGAGACAGCAAGATCATGGTGAGGACGTGTAGTGCTGGAGATGAACAGCAGTTCAGTCTTGCTGGGATTGAGTTTGAGGTTTGAGCTGTAATCCATGAGCAGATGTTGAGTATCATCAGCATAGCAACGATAAGAAAAGCTGTGAAAAGTAATTACTCTGCCAAGAGAATGAGTGTAAAGAGAAAAGAGAAGACGACCCATCACCAAGACACCAGTGGAGAGCCTGCGTGGAGCAGACGTGGTGTCTTTCCATGTTATCTGATAGCGGCAGTCCAATAGAACACTTACAGTATGAAGCAATAGCTTTAGGTTTTGTGGGGAGCTGTAATGTTAAGTATTCTAAAATGTAAACTTTACTTTTATGAATTTGGCAACCATTAAAAATATGAAAAACTTGAAATCCATTTTTCAAAAATGTACCATTTCAGAGAAAAATGTGCCCAAGAGTAGCTATCATTTGATACTTTCTGCCTTTTGTCACTAATGAGTAAGCATATACGTAATTCAGCAACCATTCTATGTGTATGTGTATGGTATAATAGGTATGCTGTGAGTGGAAAATGCACAAAAATACAAAATGTGAAGGATCCACATACGGCCTTGTTCAGTCTACAGGATTAATTGTTGTATTTCTTAAAAAGAGCCGTTGTTAACATGATCCACTCACCATGACATAAACCATCAGGCATATACAGTGTTGCTACGAGATAGCAGATATTGTATTCAGAGTAAATATAACACTGTGCTGTAAGTCAAAGGCAACAAGTATAATTCATAGCAGCAGCTGGACACATCCAAGGGCACACCAGACCATCAATAAAGTCACTGAGTCATACAGAAGAGTGAAACACTACATCCACATCTCAGCATGCAATGCAAATGTTGAAACTTGAAATGAGCAGAAAATAAAGGTCATGTGTGCTAAATGAACTCCTATAGACTTCATACAAGGTCCTGTTTCAAAGTCAACACTGTGATTTTACTACATTGGATACATCATCTCCTTTATTAAAGCCAACGCGTGCTTTGTTTTCTGAACCGGTCTGGAACAAAACGTACCTGCTGCAATACCGCTCCATTTTTTTATCCATTAAAGTTAATGCATTTCATCTGAGCAAAACTCATGGTCATGGGAGAGAAGCCATGGTCAGTCAATGAGTGTTTTCACAAATCATTGTCACCCATTTGCTTTGTTATGACATGTCATCAACACTGCGAATTCCGCTGTACATTCTTCTGATAATCTTCACTGATTCGATTGTTTTGCTTTTGTTTTCATTCCTTCTGCCTTTTTCATTCTTTCTGTCTATTGGTCCTAACAGGCAAGCCAATGGGCCTCATTCACCAACTGTTCCTTTCTTCTTAAAACCCACGTACACCGTTTCCTCAAAGACCCTGACCTTCAGCACCCTTTTCTTTTTTGGGCTTTGTTTTTAGGTAGGCACAGAATCTACCCACATTCAAGAGCACAAAGGTGCGAACGACTCTGCAGTTAAAGAACACATTATGAATCTGACAGACGTTTTCTTTGGACTGTTCTGAGGAACAAATTTGAGAAAGAGGGTGTTCATGAATGAGGACCATCATTTAAATGGGATCATTCTAGTTCTCTAATGTTTATTCAGCCGTTAAGGATTTGTCTGTTTCTGTTGGTGCACAGCAGCAGACTGAGAGGCCAACAGAACAACCGGTAGCTCTCTGTTTATCCTGCCTTTGAAACACTGAAGAAAAACAGCAAGAAGAAATTACAGTAAACACAAAAAAGCATTTTAGCCCAGTGCACACAGCATAATCAACAGGGTTTAATTAACCTCTGCTGAGTGATCCCACTCTGCCCGCAGCCCATGTGGACTTCTGAGGAACTAATTAGCTAATTTAAGCCAGGTGAATTTAGGGTCTAGCTGTGATTGAGCTGGTCTTTATCTTTTCTCTTTATAAAGAATTACAGCAGTGCTTGTGCTGACATACAGCATGTTTCCAAAGCAGTTTCTGATTAGACTTATTGACAGGACCAGGCACAGAACCATTTAAAGCCTCCTGCAGAACCATTTAAAGCCTTAAACCAGTCCAACCTACAGCACCAACCTTTTAAATCTAGAAGCAATGGTAACAACACATAACGCTTGTCACATGAACATGGGTACACAAAGGTGTATATATATGAATATGAATATCCATCACGCAAGCCAATAGTCAGCTCGTTCAAAGGTCACACCGTCTCTGCATGACAGGTGACGCCATAGCATGCCTTGTAATAGTAAGGGGTTAGGAACTGCCACTGTGTCAGTAAATAACAAGCTACAGGGACATGCACTCCCTGTAGTGGACACCACCAGTCCTCCCATTGGACAATGTCCTCTTCCCCGAAGCAGAGAGACTAAGCAATGCATAGCAATACTCCTTGCCTTGGTTGTGACAGTTTGAAGGCTGTCTGGTGCACTCATGCGCCAACTCCTTCACCCTACTGGACACATGTGTCAAGCCATCACATTCAGATCTGGCTTCAACATGCAGCATCACTAGAGAGCCATGGCTGATGCAGTCAAACTGCAACACTGCCTTTACTGGCTTTATATTATCATGTTGGGTGTGAGCATGTTTTGATATTTTGAAGTTCCTCACTGTAGCTTGATTGGCCGTTTGCTAAATTCTGAGAATGTCCCACCGCCTTTATTTATAGCAAATGAAATTTTATTTTATGTTAATTAAACTTTTAATTAAGGATCACTGGAAGCATCCGCAACACTTACAGACTAAAAGTTCAGTGGAAAATTAGAAGAAAATTAGAAGTCTCAACAGAAACATTCAGAAATTCACTGTCTGTCCATGACGTCCAGTGCAGACATACAAGTTTAAAAATCGTCAAGAAAATATGCCAGTTTAAAGAGAAAAGTGAAAAGAACAGTCAGAGTGGCACATTTTCATATCAAATAAGGAGGAGCTAACCAGCAAACAGAAGATGCCTGCCTCAGATGAGCTAATACGAACACCAACAGGGGGTCTAGTCAGTACAGTGTGGAGGAGGAGGACCTTCCACAAAGCAGGGCAGGGCGAGTTCATTTATATAGCACCTCCCAGATACTGCGGTCATTTAAGGTAATTTACAAATAAATAAAAATTTTTAACATGGGTAATGCACATTTAACTGTAAACAGATGTTAGGAGCATAGAAATATAACACATAAAAATAGTGATTAAAACAATATGTTTAAAAGAATGAAAATGAAACAAATCAAATTAGGAAAATAAGTGACATTACATGACAGAAGTGTTTAAACTGAGCTGAATACTCTAATGCTCTCTGTCAACAGGTTCCATTTAAAACCAGTATAGTGACATATTATCCTTTTTGGAAGTCCAGTTAGGAGACCATTACAGTGATCAATCCTGCTAGAAATACAGTAATGATTGAGTTTCTCCAGGTGGGATTTAGTCAAAGCTTCTACTTTAGTTTGTTTGTTTTGAGATATCCCATAGTCTTGTAGGATTTGGCCAAGAGGAAGCATATATAATCAAACCCTGGAGGACGCAAGGGTTCACTGACATGGTTTTTAGAATCATTCATTTCTATTTTGACAAAGTAGTTACTTCCTTGCAGGTATGAAATGAATCGCATTAGGACAATTCCAGAGAACCCAACCCAGTGCTCAGGTCTATATCTAGAAGAATACTATGGTCAGAGGTACAGTATCAAAGACAGGACTAACATCAAGCAGTAGTAAATCTTGTGGAAAAATGTCTATGAACCAGTATAAAAACAGCATGCATACAAGCAAATTAACAGTCTGCAACTATAGCTAACTGATCTGATGAGCTATAGCTAACTGATCTGATAAGCTATAGCTAACTGATCTGTTGAGCTATAGCTAACTGATCTGATGAGCTATAGCTAACTGATCTGATAAGCTATAGCTAACTGATCTGATAAGCTATAGCTAACTGATCTGATAAGCTATAGCTAACTGATCTGATAAGCTATAGCTAACTGATCTGATGAGCTATAGGTAACTGATGATTTTAAGTAAATACAGGAAGTTCGATAAAGTTTAGTCTGCCTTAGAGTCAGCACAGGCCTCAGAGTCTAAGCTGTAAGTGTGACCTTATGCAGATTTATTCAGGAATGTAATAAAGACAGCACCACCCTCCAGATAATCAAGATTGCATGTGTCATACATTACATGCTCCCCAGTTCCTCCACTTTCTGCTCTGTATATAATTTATAATCCTGACTAATTCACTGTCATCGACATTTTCCCTGCAGATTTGTCTCAAAGGAATTCGGCCGTATTTCCTTCTCTTGATGAAAGAGGCAGCATTTATAGATGACTGAGATTGGCTAAGAGGCATGTCAATCATGATTTATCAGATATCCAATTAAGTTAAAGTGCAAACAACACCAAGGGTCTCCGAGCGTGCCAGATTAAAAACTGCTGAAGGTAATAAAAGTAAGGATGATGAAAAAAGTAGGAGGAGCAGCTAAAGGGGGTTAAATGCAGGACAGAATCTGGAAAAAGGAAACAGGCAGTGAGAAACCAGAATGTGATGCATGAACCTGACCAGAGTCCGGCCCGGACCCAGTTCAAAACTGATGCGAGTAGTGAGGTCCATCAAGCTCGAACAAAAAATTCAGGCTTTACTGATGGTAAACGTTTTCCTTACAGCTTTGAGCTAAAGAACCCTATATGTTCTCCAGGGCAACACAAAGGAGTTGAGGCCTTTGATGGCAGTATAAGCAGAGTGAGAATCAACGCTTCTCAGATGCTCCAGTGCTTGCAAACGCTCTACCTTGCGAAATAACTCTAATAAATCAGAACGTGTTACTGTTGTATTTTATAGGTCTGAGCTTTCAAACTCCAGGGTTGTCAGACATTTTAAAACGCGGCCACCCATCACCCGTCATGCAGGGCTTCTGCTCATGATGCACTGGGGGGTTGAAACAGACATGGGCCAAGGCCAAGCAGACCGTTCATATGAACCAAGCCGTTTATCAAGCAAACATATTTCTGTGATGGGGCTCCCATGCAAAAGCTTTGCCTTCGACAGCATTTCGGTGCCTTCTCATGAAAAACCACACTGACCAGCCAAAAGAATTCCCTCCATTTTTGGGTCAAAGGCGAAAAACTTGAATTCGAATGCTGCTGGTAACGTCAACATGAAAGTAAATAAATATATAACACATGCACTGTGCTGAAAGCAGCTCCATCCCTTGGGCTGACAAGACCTTCTGATTACTACAGACATTTATGGGCCCTCACAAACCAAATGGAGGTGGAAAGATGAGGAAATGGAGCCCAAGTGTATTGTGAGCGTTTCTGGTCTAAAAAAAGCAGGTTGGAGAACACAAAGCTCGTCAAACGGCCTGATGGCGTCAGCATTGGCGATGTGTCTTTTATTGCTCATAGGCAGTGAGGTCACACGAGTGTGACACGTTTCTGTGAGGCCCTTTAAACACCTAAGAGAATTAAAACCATTAGCCTTACAGCAGAGCACGCAACACATGACAGATCAACACGTCTTTGCTCAATAGGCTCCGTATTTGCTTTGTGATTTTAGAGGCCATATATCAGCCGTCACCTGTCTAGAATGCTAACTCTGCAAAAAAGCAGATCCAGTCATCATCCGCCCTCTGCCAGCAGAGAAAACGTGTGAGTTAAGCAAATAGCTCTTATTAGGGTTTTACAAATTAAGATGTTCTGAAAAAAATGATCCTTATGTTCATTTGTGTCTGTGTTAGATTCCGTTCAGCAACATAAACTAATTTGCTGCAGTCTAATAGGAAAAACATGCCTTGTATCAAATCTCCATGAAAGATGCATGGCGTTTTGCTGTAGAAGGGTAAAGGTTAAAGGGTTGACCCCAAGGCCTGAGGACAGAAGCACATTTGCGGTTTCTTGAGTATAGGTGTCAGACCACTGTCTATATATGTGTCACACACTGATGACACAATTAGTGAGTAAAAATAAATGAAAACTGATTTGGAAAAAAAGCAACAAAGGCACCAACACATGGCGCATGACCTGCTGACCTCCAGTCTGACTGTCTAACAAGTCTGGCTGCTTGTATTTGTTGATCTTAGTTCTCTAACAGTTTACAGAACAGGAGACCGGTTCGAGTGAGCATTTCCTAGTTTTTACAGATGTGCAAGCGCACAGTTGTGTTAAATGCCTCTTTACCTTATTGTGGTATGGAACCCTCATTGTACCCTCTTATACTATTACGCTTTTTTGGTAAGTGCATGAGTAGAAGTGTGCGCCTTCTTTTTCATCATGGTGCAAAAAATGTGGATGTTTCTGCTGTTTAATTTGCTCCAGTAATTTCAGGGTTTCTCTGTACTGGTGATGCATTTACTTAATATATAAGAGATGTGGTCTAACAAAAAAAAAACTTTGTCTCACAAACATGTCCGGCTGTTGCCTTTTAGACACCCAAAGACCCCAATTTTATAACTAACTAAACATGTGCTAAGAACGGCCATGTCCCAAATTGGTCTCCTGTATACTATACCCTACATTGAAAATCCAAATCACTATATAACACTTTACATTGACTAACTATGAAGTAATGAATCAGTTGACATGAAATTCTACATTAACAATGTATAAACTAATGCTAAGTTCAAATATAACAACTGTTATATCTTTACCTAACACTAACAAAAGCTTTGTAACCATTCCTAATGTATAACTTCAGGGTAACTAATGCATTACCTCATAGTTAGTCACTACTAAACGTAAAGTGTTACCGAAAACACGGTTATAGAGATCAGAACTGGTGATGGTAGTGAACAGTTTCAGACTCAACATCATACGGGCTTGTTCATTACTGTGTTCATTACAGGGTTGTGTATTATGTGTGTCCCGTATCCCCAAGTATACATCGTTTCACACTGCTTATTGATTCTCTTCTTTGTCATTTTCAGCTCCAGATCAGTGTGTTCTTATTTGAGACGTGATTAATCAAAAATCTTAGACCACAATTAAACATTTATAACTCCAAAGATGTTAGGGGGTCTCTGGTGGCTGCAGCAACTGCTTGTGTCACTTACTGGGTAAAGTGGTAACACTTTACTGTGGGCTACTGTTCATAAGGCTACATGACACCTACATAAACCCTACATGAATGTTTATATATGCTTTTCCCAGTAGGCCTTATACACTGTAATGATCACATTTGGCAATTTTGATAACATAATCTTAAACACAGAAACTTCCATGTGCACTAACTGCTCTGGTAGCAGCTTAAGGGATTATTCCTAAATGCCAGAGTGAAGGAGACCCTCAGTTTGTTCAGGCTAATAGTTGTTTCTAAATAAATGACAGCAATCTTGTTATTAATGAGATCAATCTTTAAGTCTTTAACTGTGTAGTTAACTATGTAATAACTGTATAGTTACTTGTTAAAACACATGTAGTAATAATGTAATTACTGCTTAGTAACCACTGATCATATATTTATTGTCATGGGTTACAGATGAGTAATTATGAAGTAGGTTTATTTTGATTGTTGTAACAGCATACTGCTGCTGTTGGAACAAAACATTGTATCTCCATTTTTATCATATTTAGTGAACCTTTACATTTTCATGTTTTCATGAGAAATTGACAAACAGGAATGGCCCAAAAATCCTGGAAAAAAGTCTTGTTACACTGACTTACATTAAAATAAAGCATATTTTTTTCCATGTCCTGTAAAGATCTGATTTTGGAGATAAAACGTTTTGTTCAGCAGCAGGAGCAATTTCTCTGATGTTGTTACATCTGTAATAAACATACTACTACTGCATTACTGCCTCTGCACAGGAATGCCATCTGTCCTAACACATAGCTGGCTGTAGTACTATGCTTGGGTCGTGGCATGTGGTGGCATTAAACAGTAACATCAGATGTTCATATATATGAAACTGTTGATACGTAGGTATTTGTATTAATGTTACTTAATAAGATCTATGAAAATCTACTGTCCATTTAATTACACAACTTTTGCTACAATCAGAAAAATATTATTGAGAAAACAGCAGCTCACACTATTATATATGTGCAATTACATAAGATAGCGATTAATATGCTGTAGCGAGTATAAAAATACACTTACATGATTAAAAACTGAGGTTGGTACACATACACTGACCTACTGTAAACCATCTAGAAGAGCAAATACATCACAGTTGTTGCACGTATTGGTAAAGTGTTATTAGAAACCTTTATTCTAGAAAGTGGGGCCCAAATTTGAACCGTTAGAACAGTAGAGACTTTGATTTTAACTGTATTTGACATACAGAATTGGGCTTAAGTATACCACCCCACAAAAAAGACACCTAAGCTTGTTTAGATTATTGATAACACTCGTGACATTCTTTCTATACATATAATGATTTACGTCCTGTGTAAAAAGAGCCACCCAGAATGGCTGTGAGACTCTGTGCTAGAATTCATATTTTCACGGAATTGGTTGCAAGCCAGGTCGTTGGATTTCAAATACCTCAATCTAGCCATTAAAAAAAAAGGAATTGAGGAACTTTTGTATGTTGGAGCCAAATGCAGAGGAGTGATCCTGAAGGTGAGATGTTTTGTCTTGTACTGAAGCAATCCACATGCCAAGAGGTTTAGGGCGGGCAAAAAAAACACAGCATTATTAGAATTACAATTAAATAAACAGAGCACTGAGGGTCGCGTGAAGTCAGCCAAAAATCAGAGTATATGGCTGTGTTTGTTACCATGACAAACCTGTGGGCCTGCGCCAGTACTCCCCAAGGCCCTGAGAACGCATAATTGTGGTCTCAGGCTTTATTTGCACAGCGCAACACCTCAGTGTTCCTATATGCCTTACAAAACAGATCCAGCTAATGGTCCATGACAATCCCTTTTCATCATATGGCTTGCTGCGACTACACTTAAGCGTGCAGTTTCAGTGTGACTCCCAGCACTTGTCTACAATAAATGAAATGAAAAGTGTGTAATGAAAATGCAATTTAGACCAACCTGGCCTGTACTGAGCAGGCAGTTTAAGAGAACTTAACTGAATGCTTCTTCAGGTCATGGGTGAGCTCTCCCCAAACAGAGTACTAGTAAAAGGGTGAAAGGCCGAGACTACCGCGTTTCTCTGTTTATCACTCCCAGGGTTGCATCAGGTTTAGAAAACATGAGCTCGTCTTTGAAGTGAGGGGAAACTCTAAAGCTATGGCGGAATCTGAGAAATGCAGGGAAGACGCTCTCATTCGTTCTCACTCTCGCCTTCAGCCAACGTCCACAGCGCGAAGGGGGCGAGCGGGTGACTGATTAACGGGTCGGAGGCGCTGTTAATGCACATTTTGGAGCACGCTGGCTAAATACTCTGCTCTGTTTGTCTTGTTCTGTTTGAAAATATTTGCTCACATTGTCACTGAGCGGGGGGACCAGTTCTGGCTTTATGGGTTCCTCAAATGCATTTGAAAGCACAACATTGCACGAAGAGCAGATGTGAAGCCTAACCAGCTAGGTCAACGGTTTTGAACTCAGTCTGTAACTCTTACTAATGAGGCAGCTGGAGTGGAGACACTAACCTCCTAAATAAAATAAGCTCCTACAAGGGTTCTTTTATGTATAGAACCATGAGAACTCGAAGAACCATTGGGATGCTTGCAGGGGTAAATGATTTTTTCAGCATGATGGAATTTTTTCTTATTGCGACTTTGCACGGCAGCCTATATTTGAAGATGACCTGCTCCTCTGTAGATATAAAGGGCTCATTCTAATCCTTTAACATACAAGGAATAAGAACGTGTCTTCTTCATATATACTTGTTTGGAGCAATAATAACAAAGCACATAGCAAATCATTTTAACTACATTAGCTTAGCATAGACACCCTTAGCATAAATTAATTTTTTTAATTATTTTTTAAAATAATTTTACCCTGGGCTCATTTTCATTTTATAATGCTACATAATTCTGTTCATCAAAACCTCTAAAACTATAATATGCTGAAAAAAATGAGCTTACATTCAAAATTCCTCCAAAATCAATCCACATGTGTGGGGAGAGTGAAAGACTCAGTGACCCCTAGTGGATTTGTATTAAGTCTAATGTATCTCTGCTGATTGGTGGAGATGGCACAATCAGGTTGTTTGTTAAGATATAATGACTGAACATGTGCTCTACCAAAAAGATGAGCAGAACTTAAGGGTTAAGTTAATGAAAACACAACGTTTCATGGTGACAGGTAATTATATCCTAATGAAAATACAGTTTTGTATACTGTATTCTATTTCATTTAATAGATCAGTGATGATGTCAAGGCACCAAACACTTCACCAGTGGCGTTTTACCTCCCCTACACTTTGGTGACTAATGAATTATTATGGTAACACTTTTTATGAATTTCCAGTTCTTAATATAACTGCTGAGACCCATATCATAAAGCTTTATCACCGATGTTGAGTTTATTATGAGGTTATGAGCACTTACTGAATATTTTTGTATTTTGAAAATACTTGGAACCATAAAAAAGTATGCCAGTTATGGTGAGGGCATCACTGTGGATCTTAAAGCATCATGTAAATAAACCCAACAGTGGTTATAGAGCTTTATGACACGGGTCTCAGCAGTAATATTAGGAACTGGAAATATATATATATATATATATATTACATTGCATTATAGCACTTTGTGCTATAAAGCCATATACTGTGATGTTCAAACGTGTGATGTCTGTGATTTTAAACATTTATGTAGCGTTACAAAGGCTTATGTTAAGAATTATTAAGCATTATGACTGCTTTATAGATGTTTATGAATGCAGTTATAATGCATTATGGTTACCTGATTCATAGAAAGTGTTGCCATTATTATTTTTAAAAGCTAGCTTTAAGTTTGACACTGGTAATCTGGCTAGGGTTTATTTTAATCCATATGGGACGTCTCTGGAGAATTCTTGTGCCAGCCTCATATCACCTACCACCCACTCATACCACATATCCACAAGATCTCTTACATCCCTTACACCTTTAAAGTTTTTAAAGACCTTTTTAAAATGGTGCTATATATCAGCAAAAAAAACCGCTTCACTACTGTTACGTCATTGTTATTCTCGTGTACACTCTTAACAAACAGATTCTATATCTGCCCAAAAAATGTACTACCATCTTCCACTGCTCAAGCTACATGCAAATATTCAGGAACCAAGAAAAGTTAAGGACCAGTGCTCTTGATCGGCACCAATACAGGGGACCCATCACTTACTGTGGTGTCATTGTACCTGGCAGAGGATGCTGACCCACAGCTGTGTGTTTAAAAGTTCTATTGTATAAGTAAACGGGGCACAAAAACGTGTTTTAGGAAAATGAGGCAGGAAATGCACACTAAAGTGTTCAAACACCTGCTCATCTGGTACAAATAATACCTAATACAAAAGTTTCTTCTGACAGTCTGTCAGTACAAGGTTCCGTTTAGATTAACAGTGTGGGTAGTTGCTCGTTCATCTTTCCCCTCAGCCTGGCTCTCCTCTGGAGCAGCACCTTTTCCCTCTCCACCTCTCCCATGTTTACCCAGATTGCTCCATAAGCATGAGCAGTTTTATTCATTAATTTGAAATCCTGGCTTTTAACACCAGTTTAACCCGCTGCTGGCTTGTGAACATTTAAACAGCATCACCGCTGCCGTCACGGAACTGATGAACTCTGGCTCTATTTTAGCAAAGAAAAACACAAGCGGTCACCTCGGATTCTGTTTTGGGATTCCCTGTTTAACATTCGAAATTTATCAGCTAATTAATGATAGGTGAGATCAGCTGGACACAGAGAGGGCTATTGAGCAATAGCACGTACACAGCATATCTCATGTACTCATGTACATGCCTTCCCCACCCTTGTGTCCTTGTGAATTTGCTCTCGCAAGGTAACTCGTCAAGAATGTTCTTCCCAAGAACACAAGTCTGTTCTTCATGTTCTTGGTATTGAGAAACTCAGTGACTTTATAGAACACTATAGTGACATTAAAGAATCTATATCCTGTGTCACAATGCTGCGTTTATGCAGGTCTTTGAGTAATAACACCTCTATATACAATATAACCATTGCCTAAAGAATCCTTGGGGAATTTATTTTTTAAGGAGGTGACACATTACAGTTCCTTAATTTATCCTTAAATAATGACTGATTTAAAGTGTCATAGTTGTTCCTCATTAAATACTTTATACTCACCATAATAAATCATAAGGTAATTAGGAACCTCTGCAGTGATTATATTTTATCTCCTTCAATTACTTTTCAGTATAATGAACAGTAGAGCTAAAAATGTAATAATTCTGAATAGAATGCTAATGATATGATAATCGCATAAATAGCAGTTCCTTTATTAATGCTTACGAACTTCAGCGCTTAATCACTAAGTAATCTGCAGGTGCTGCCATGTTCATTCATAATTACTCATCACTATATTGCTGCTCTTGGATCTTGTTCTTATTTATTATCTCATTTTATTAATAAAGTTTGAAAATACCAGCAGACATTTAAACCACTTCAAATTAAATCTGGTGGTTTTAATATCACATCAGCTGAAACTTAGAAGGGTTTCTTCCCTTTCTCCTTTAAAGCCACTAATAAAGTTTTATTCTGACCATGATGATGTCCTGAAAAACTCTAGAAACCTGGAAAAGATGATGCTGTCTCAAGTTGTTTGTTATTGCTCACAAACAAAAAAGCAAAACAATGTGTAACAATGGCTTTGCTTTCCACCACTGTAGATGCTCTTGGTGAGTTAATAATGACAAAATAATGTTTTTCTAGACTGGTAAGGACTAAAGCCAGGACACTCAACACTCTTCCAGCCAAGCAGTAACACTGATGTTCATGCTTGCGCATTGGACAGGCGGAACAGGCCGCTTTGCACCTCAAGAGGTGAGTCACTATAGCAACAGGTCTGACATCAGTCCAACATGAGAGGATGAAGAACTAGCAGAAAAGCATTAATTGTGTTGAAGGTACCACTAGAACATTTAAAGACAGACAGCCAATAAAAGAAAGGGTAAATACAAAGCTGCTGAAGCTTTTGGCAAGCAGTCATTATTACCTCCACTGTCCGTCAGAAAGCAAAACACTGGTACTGCTTTTCATTGCTGGGTGGATCTTCATGGGATATTGTCACTGTCCAAAGAAAAACAGATATCTCCAAAATGGCAACTTTACAGGAGAGGCCAAAAACCTCATTTAATTTGAATGAAGGTCAATGGAACCGAACATCTTTCTGAGCAGTGTTGGGTCATTTCTGTTGGTCCATTCTTCACGAAATTCCCACACGGTATAAACAGCAGCTCGTGTGATCAAATGAGACATAAAAGTAAAAACTGAACTTTGAGCGTTTCTTCTAGACAATTATAGAGTGAAGAGCGAGAGAAGGAACTGTAAATTTACTAATTTCTTATGATGATCTTAGTTCAGGAAGGGCTGAAGAGCAAAATTTGAACAACATCTGAATGCAGCCTAATTGCATCATCAATTAAGGTGGAAGGAGAAAATACTTAAGCATTAATTAAGGAAGTAACTGGATCTTTTATGGCAAAGTTAAGATCAACTTTTCCTGAGAGTGTAATCTGTTTCAGAAACATCTGCATGCAGCAATTCGCTCAGTGTCAAAGTTCGCCAGTTGTCTCAAATAAAACTCCATGCTCTGTATCTCTCCATGTCCTATATCTCTCCATGTTCTACATCTCTCCATGTTCTACATTTCTCCATGTTCTACATCTCTCCATGTTCTTCATCTCTCCATGTTCTACATTTCTCCATGTTCTACATCTCTCCATGTTCTACATCTCTCCATGTTCTATATCTCTCCATGTTCTATATCTCTCCATGTTCTACATCTCTCCATGTTCTACATCTCTCCATGTTCTATATCTCTCCATGTTCTACATTTCTCCATGTTCTACATCTCTCCATGTTTTTTTTCTCTCTATGTTCTATATCTCTTTCACGCTTCCTCTGAAATCAAAACAAATGAGGCCTAATGTCTGTCTGCTGCTCAGTATAACATGATTCTTTGCTCTCTCTGCCTCTCGTTCCCCCCATTGCCATGTAAAGGCAGAGGTCTTTTCTCTAAGCACCTTCATATGTTCTCCTGCCATTGCCAAGAAAGCTCTCAACAGATGGAGGACAGCCTGGAGCGTTGAGCTTCTCTGGACTGTGCTGCCACTGCCATTCTGGGTTGAGCTCTGCCAGCCTGCTGCACCGTTAGCCATGACAGGCAGGTGAGAGACATCAAGAACAACAACTGTCTAACTCCTGTTTCCATTTCGCTCTACATAGAAAAGGTATGAGGACCCATGGGGCTAAGAGTGCTATCAATGTAAGCGTGACTGCCACTGCCAGATTGAGCCATAGCAGCGTGAAGAGCCATGATAAATCACTGACCCTTTGGACATGTCCAAAGACGTGCTTTTGATTACTGTAATAAAGTACTCCTCAGAGGACTGTGCCACTAAATAGCAATAAATCCAGCCCAGAACACACTGTCAGCAGCAGCTAAAACGGGTCTTAATGACGGGCTGTCTGGGTCGGTACCTTCAGAGGAATTCTAACTCAGGGTGAAGCAGCTTTTCAGGATAGCAAGGGCCATGATGTAATACATGAACGTTAAAGTGTGGTAGGGGAGAGTGAGGCACATGCTAACATGCGGTAAAACGTGACATAGAAATTTAATGTAGTTATCATGCTCTAAATGTCTTTTCCATTCTGCCTGGTTTACGGACTGTGCAGACTACATCCTGGCTTTAATATTAAGCCATGGTTGTTTGGCTGGAGTGGCTTCTTGATTGGCAGTGTCAGCATGGGTGGTCTTTCACGATTAGCTTTGCAGAAGTGTGTAGTCTTACCATGTACTTCAGAACTCCTTTTCCATGATGTGGATAAAGTTCTCCCACCTGCGCATAGTCTGCAGCTCACCCGTATATTTTTCTTCTTGATCACTAAGAGTGTAAAATATGGTGCTTTCCACTACATGATACGACTTGACTCAACTCTCTTGGGACCAGCTGCATCATTTTCCATTGCAGATAGCGGACCCCCCTGATGGCAGCAAGACACAAGGACGATGAAAACAATAGGAGAATTTGGAAAAAACGACATTAGAGTTCAGATGACGAGATGATTCTGATTGCTCAAAGGCATCACAAGAGGAAACGCTAACTTGGTGGCTAGCCTTAGCATGTGTCTTTAAGATGAGAAAGTGTCTAAAAAGCTAGAAGTTTTTACTTCTCCTTTTGACATTGGCTCAACTTGCTTGGTTCTTGACAGTGGTGATTTTAATGGGTTACAGGTAGCAGATGTCGAGCTGAGCTGGTACCCTTTAGAAAAGTGTCTATATGGCCCACATTTCTGGGACAGTTAGCTACAAGCAAACTTAAGCCTTGCAGGCACCTCACCTTGGTTTGTGTTTGGTGTGGTTACGTGGTTGATGACTAGAGATGCAGGCTGAGTATGAGCTGAATTCACTTATGGGTTTCTGTGGTTTTACTACTATTGAGCAAACTAAAGAGCTCTCCCTAACACACCACAATGCTAATGTGGAAGCCAAATGTGTATCCTTGTAATGGAGGTTTTTAAGGATCTGCCCACAAATATGATCTATGTAGAAACTGTTGTGAAGTTACGCAACCTAAACAAAGATTCTATCAATGGCTGAGGCACCACTTTAGAATAAGACTACCTTTATTAAGGCTTTATGAGTTTATTAATGGTTATTAATTAGATCATGAACACCTTAAAATCAATAAGCAGTTATAACACATAAATAACAAGGATAACAGTGACCTCTAGTTAATCTAACAGTGAAACCACATTCTTTTATACTGTTGAAGCTCAGACATTGATGGTTACTGATCTTTGCCTTTTCCATCAGCATTAATTCTGTTAGCTTCAGTACATAATTATATTCATCATATGGAGGAGATTTTCATTTATGTGTTGGAACTGCTTATTAATACTTTGTACACAGTTTATGACTTCCTTATAACCATTACTAGGCTCATTTTAAACCATTTATAAACCTTTATGAAGATAGCCTTATTCTAAAATAGTACCATGGATGATTTTCAAGTTTCCATGCTACACTTAAATGCTGCCAAGCTGGACTAGACTGTTGTAGCTTTTGGAAAGCGGGGATGTTGGAATTCATGACAAAGAATGTGCCTACGTGCTAATGTTAGCTCCATTAAATGACAAAAACTCCAGCCATCCTAAGAGTGTGATCTTTCAAACCCACACATAAATATCAATAAATATTAAATGAATAGTGCACTCTCAAATCAGGCTAACCTAGACTGAATGGGATTCTTGGCCATATACAGTAACACATATCCAGCCTAGCAGCAGAGCATAGATGGGTCAACTGTCCATAATGTCAACATGAGAATGCATCTCAGTAAAAATGCAATGCTAAATTCCACACTGATTATTGGGTGAAAAACCGAACATGAATTTTAATTCTCTTTGGCCTAATACAGGGAACACAATGACTTGATATTGATTACAATCCCCTTGGCTAAGTTACTACCTCAGCCTTAGTGAAAAAAAAGGTTGTCCTGCTCCAAGGCTTTAAAGACTCTGGCCATTGTAGCGCTACAACAGGGCCAATTATTCCATTATCACATTCATGCCCAAGGTCAGGCACATACTTATAAAATGCATTTATAGATGGAATTATTTTAATGTGTACTCCACCCCATTCTAATCCTCTCTCCCCAACTCGCTGTTCTGCCAGACACACTTACACACTAATGCATCGCTCAGTGGTCACTTAAGCATTGACCCCGTGTATGTGTGACTGGAGTGGCATTCATTTGACCCTCTAAATTTATGGCAGCATGATGTTCACACTCAGCCTGCTGGTATTTCCTGGGCAGCTTTAGTGGCCATCAGTATACAAACTGTGGAACATAGAGGCCAGGGTCAGCAATGTGGTCTGAGCAAAGAAAGCCAAAGTAGTAATATCACGAAGGAGAATGTACCATGCTGTTGTGGTTAATTGTATGTGTCGGTTGTGTAATTTAGATTTCATTGTCTTAATTTGCTAACGCCTGACTTCTAATGCATTACTAAGCTGTAAAAATGCTTATATACATTGTTTACATATTAAAATCCGACCATAATTCAGCTTCATGGTGAATGTTCAGAGTTTTTTCCAATCCCCCCGGACCAACACTGACCAGTGGAGCTGTGGCACAGATGGCTAAGGGCAAGCAGATGAAGCAGATGGCACCTATACTGGTGGTTAGCGTCCTATTAATAAAATCCATGGCATGTACATGACCAGCTGTATGCATGTGAGAAGAGAGAGTGATACATAGCACATTTCAAAGCCAGGTGTGAGTGTATATGTCTCTGTGGGAGGTACAGAGTTGGCGACTAATGCACTCGACTTAGCACACCAACTCAGCTCTAGGTCATTTCTAGGTGAAGTATGTTCACAACACTTAAGCATCAAAAAATTCATCTATTAAAAATAAATATTGTGAGCTTATTTCCACACCCATATAAAATAAACAACTAAGCCACAAAAGGCACCATACAAAGCATTACAATGATTCTACCATGGTTCAGTAAGGTGCAACATGTGGACATCACTGTAATGAACAGTCAATATATACTGTATACAATACAGACTGTTAAAAAATGCAATATGATAAAAAAAATTCTGCCATCAAGGCATGAACTTCAGCAGGTAAAGTACCAGTAGACCATAGTTTTTCTCCACTGCATGAAGTACTGGATCCTCTGAAAATTTGGAAAGTATTTTTTTTTTGTTTGTTCAGTACCAAACATTCTGGCTTGATCCTGTTTTGCTTTTGGTACATGATCAAAGTTAGTGCCACCAGGACCTAAGGGACCTAAGGATACTCCTCCTTAGGAGTATCCTTAGTACTCCTTAGGAGTATACTCCTCCTTAGGAGTATCCTTAGTATCCCTAAATAATGATGTGGTTTCAAACAGGCGGTTTGTGACTGTTTAATACAGTGACTGTATTCATGACTTGTTGCAGTCTTTGGAGGAGCAAAGATGGACAGAGGATCTCCAGTTAAATGCATGGGAAAGCAATGTTGGAAGGGATTCACATATTTGTTCCTCTACAGTGCACAATTTTATAAAACGATTGAAGGAATCGGCAGGAATTTCAGTGCGTAAAAGGTGCAAGCCTAGGCTGAACACCCATGATCTCCGATCTCTCAGACGGCACTGCATCAGGAACCTTTATCCAGCGATAGCTGATATAACCACATGGGCAAGGGATTACTTTGACAGACCTTTATCAACCACAACAATGCAGCGCTACATTCACAAACGCCACTCAAAACTTTATTGTACTAAACAGAAGCCTTATGTCAACCATGTCCAGAGGTAGCTTCAGCTTCTCTGGGCTTGGAGGCATCTGGGATGGTCTAGATGTCTCAATATGTAGACGGCTTTAAAAATGAAAAAGGCTACAGTTACATTCCTGTTGCACACCATAAAACGTGTTTACTGGGCAAGTGGGACATTTGGGACATCGCTTGGTATCCTCTGTGCCCAAACGTTGTTGTAAGAAGGATCAGCAACATTACAAAATGTGTTAAATGTTTAACGTCACAAGCTTTTTTAAACCATGTAGCAAGCCTGAAACGCAGGAATCACAGTGTATTGACGAATGAATTTAAATTGACCAGAGAAAACAGGAAATGTTTTGGGTTCATACCATATGCAATGAAATACTAGTGAAGTTAACATAAGAAACACTGTGTTATTTATTTTTGTATTTTCTATACTGTCCCAACTTTTCACATTTACAGCATTTAGCTAATGCTTTTATCCAGAGTGACTTACAAGGTTAATCATATTACAGCTAGGCCAATGTAGTGTTAGGAGTCTTGCCCATCCAGACTAGGATACGAAACCCAGGCTCCCACATGGTGGGAAGCTCAGTGACAAGTGGTGTTATTTGTTGTGTCACACCAACCATCTGATTTGAGTCTGTGATTCCAAATCTCCTTTTAGCCTTTATGGTGGCTGCATATTAAAATATATGAGAAATATGAGCTCTATTCCGCACAGAACCCTTACGTCTGTACACTTAAGTGGTGCTGCTCTGAGTTACATTATATGAAATAGGCTAATCATTGGTATGATGAGGTAACTTTTAAACATTGGAGTATATATTAAATGATGTAAGTTTGACTTTATCAGATGTGAATCCAGTGGTAAATATAAGTTCCTGCTAATGCTATTGGCTTCTTACCCTGCCAAATGTTAACATCTCATAATGTTACCGCACATAATTTTCTCTTGGCAGTTTGTCACCCCAACAAAATGGGGCCTGGTAGAAAACTAGCCAGAAAACTAGAGTTATGAAAACAAACATTTCTATAAAGCTTACCATAGACAGGGCAACTCCTGAGAAATCAACAAAACAAAACGACTCCACAGACCAGCTAAACACAATCAACCCACACAGGTGAGCATAATCCACAAATGAGCCATTCAAATAATAATGTTGATATGTGACAGAGCCTGACCTGGTAAAAAAGACAAAGCCGGGTGGAGCTGATTTCATTAATGGTCAAAACTGCATACTATTTATTATAAATGCTGAACTCATTTTGAATTTCTTAAGTGGCCATACACATTTTAATATACTATGATTACATCACATTGTGGTGGCAGAAATATTGGGATATTGAGTATAAGTTATTAGATGCAATATTAAGATTTCAAAAAAAAATTTTTAAAGACCACTATCATTAACATTTAATGGTCAATTAGAATTGGTAGTAATTAATAGATATACATAATATTTTAATGGGCAATTCATTAAGGGGAAGTGGTATTAGCTGTCCAGCTGATTGCTTACATTGGCCTTAAAGCATTAAATAAGTAGTAACATGTTTACACCTACATAACAACACAGCAGTAGTGATTTACATTAATTACATTAACATTTTTTTAAAATGAACAAAAAGTCATTACTAACCCAGATATGCACGTGCAGCTCGTCATCAGTATGATTTACATGTCCTCTATAGCTGCGTTTTATGTCCTTGTCGTTGATTAGGCAGTACATCAGTACATTATGATACATAAATTGTCTTTTGTATAGGTGCTGGGGTTTGGTGTATGAAGATGCCTGGGCACTGTAGCTTTGGCTATTTAGTTGGATCCATTGACTCACTGACTTGACAAGGGGACAGAAAATCTCACCTTATTGCTTAGGGTTAGCTTATTAACGTGTGACAACCTGTATTCCGCTTCCAAACCATTAGAATAATTGGAGACCGTATCCAGGTTATCCATATGCCCTAAATTCCTACCTCTGAGATGTCACTTAACCTCTCTTAACTCTCTGTTTGCAAAAACAAAGATGATCTATAGGATGTCACATGAAGCCATGTAGGGAGAAGCTATGGCAATGCGGACATGACACTAAGCGTCATTGCTTGACTAATACATTCACCAGAAGGTAGACCAGAATGCTATATTGAATTTATATTGAGACATTTCTCTGGGTTTCTAAGTGCAGAGACGTAGTTTCATTTACACCAGCACTAGTGTTAAGTTAGGCTAAATGTAGTATATTGTGTCATGTCAAACAATACGAACCACAAGCTAAGCTAACTAGTGCGGTATAGCAGCTAATAGACAAATTGGAAGATGTAGAAGGGTCTGAAACACCCAAAGGGACAGTTGAACCAGCATCAAGATTCTGTTTTGTTGTTTCCCATTTGGGCCAGTTCTTGTTTTTGCCCAGTGTACAACCGACTAAAGACTATTCCATGATTCTCTCAGTGTTTATAAATAATGTAGCTTTGAGCATAGCTCAGCCAATCAGGTTTCAGATTCTTTTGAATCACTTTCAGCGTGACATTAAATTCATTATGTTCATTACATTTTCGTTCATTACAGCCAATTTAATTAAAAACGTTCTTTTCAAGTCTGGTGGCTATAAATCTGGGCTGCTTCTGGTGTTGCGGTAGGGTTTATAGCATTGAGGATGTGTATTGTGTATTAGTGCAGGCTTTAAAGAAGCTATAATAGCTAAAGGGAGGGCTGCAGGGGGCCTGGGAGTCGTGGGGGCTGTGGTTTTGTGGAGGGGTCATAAGGCCTGCTACTCTCTCACCCAGTTGGCAGCAGATCGTGCTTCTTGTTCTCAGTCTCAGCTCCACAAAGGCAAGAGGCCTTGAGTGACAGTACATTGAATAGCCATTTGTGAGTGACTTCTGTTCACGTTTCATTCAGTCGTGAGCTTAAGCGAACTGAGCCTTGGGTTCAGAAAGCCACATTCCTCTTCCTATTAGTGCCGAGGAGCTGCTTATCATGATAATGAGCGGACTTTCCTTTCAGATATTCCAGAAGCACTCGCTCAGAAGGTGGCTTTTCAGCTTCATATTTTAACAGCAATGAACTGGAAAGCGTATAGCAGTGCCATAGATATAGATATATCAACAGATATACGACTGCTAGTGCTGAAAGACGATGAAAAGGAAAAGGACAGGAATGTTTGACGTGTATTATCAGCGTTTTCTTGCTTGCAGATCCTAGAGCTGTCTTGCTGGAAACCACACTCTGCCAGCCATCCTCAGAGAAATCAAACTCTGGAATGTCTGAGAGCAAACCAGTACATCAAGATCTCATGTGTATGATCAACTTTATTAAATGACTTTAGGGGCAAATTGCTGCTCAGTGTTCCAAATGAAATGGACGGAGCACCCTTTTATGGAAAGGGAATGTAATAAAAAGAGAGAACTTTGAAGAATGTGGGAGTGATGGTGGGGTCACGCTTTCATCTTGTGACCACTGTACTACTCGTCCTAAAGCCACACTTAAGAAATTGATAAGAACTTTTCATTTCGGATGGAGAAGCTAAAGAACACAGACCCCCACTTAAAGTTATGCTACAGTAGATATCGTTAAAGAATTTCGCTAAAGCATGAAAGAGACGGTCCGTGTTAGTACTGGCTAATGTAAGTGCCGGGCTCAGGGAGAATGGCATGAACCCAGAGTGATCCCACAGTGCCTCGCTGTGTGATAAGATAAATCAAAAATAGATATACAGTATATAGATAGAGCTGAGAGTTCACCTTTACCCATAAAATCCCCTCTTTAGAGGCGGGGTGCAAGGGCCCCAGACGGATAAACATAGACGCCACCTGCCTTTGCAAAGGTTAATTCCGTTATGGAAGAAACACTCGATTAATTGTAAGTGTCTGCTATGAGCTGAAAGGTGTCGGATGAGAGTGCAGGTCCTTTTTCATACACCCTCTATTTTAGTTCCTTTTGACAGCTGCTTACAAGGCTGGTCCTCAGTGCGCATATATTTCTTTTCCCTTTAGGCTGTAACGGCTGGACAAATGACAGGATACCCGCAGTAATCCAGACCTGTAACTAAACCTTGCAAATATTGATACTGCCAGGGTTGATGCCTCATATATTAAATGAGCATTAACTCCTTTTCCGATTCGGAGCGATTTCTGATTGCACCCTAGAGGGGTGAACCTTCAGTCGACCATAAATGTAATTGCGCCTGCACTGAAGAAGGTGTGATCAAATCACACCCTCGACGAAAAAGCACACGTCCAATTTATAGCAATTAATGTGCGACCTAGCTAACCGAGGTGCTGTCAGACCAAAACCGAACAAATCCAGGAAATGATAGAGCTTAATTTTTCTCCAATTATGCAATATTACTCCCAGCTGTTCTGTATTACAGGCAATTCATCCAGGGGTCTTCCAATAGGCCTAGGGTCTCCTGCCCACTATTGCCATGCTTGCCCTCTAGTTACCTACTGTTTGCCTTGGCCTCAGTATGCACACAGCTATCTGCATGACATCACTACAGTGAGGTGGAGCACTGAGCATGGGTCATTACTGGCTGTGGGTGCATGTACGAGTCTGTGTTCATGATCAGTGGGAGGCTGCTTGGCTTGACCACCCTGTTTCAATAGGGAGGTACAGGCTCAATAGTGTTGAAAGTGGGCTAGTGCAATGTGCAACAGTCGGAGAACACGCTTCATTTGCCTGATTCAAATTCAAATGACCATCAGTTGGAAGTGTTTTAGGAGATCGCTCTGAGATGACTGGATGTAAGATCACAAATACACTTGCTTAAGGATGGAAAATAAAAACTAATATATTAAAAGAGAATATGGGACCTATAGTAACCATGCAAGATTTGATTGACTACCAAAGCTGTTAGAAGCAACTAGAGTCCAACACAAGACAAGAATAGGACAACATTCCTCTCCCAAAACTCCAGCAACTAGTCTACTCACATTCCAGATGTTTACAGACTGTTGTTAAAGAAGAGGGGATGCTACACAATGGTAGACACGGCCCTGTCCCAGTTCTAATTACCATCTGATATGTGGTCTGTGCTCTGTTGTGAATAAAATATGGAGATTTCTACATCACTGCATAGACAGACAAGCGGACAAGCAGACATTAAACAACTGGACTGGCAGACAAACCAACGCGCAAATAAACAGATGGATATGCAAAGACAAATATAGGGTTACAGGCAGCTTTAGACAGGAAGTGTAACTTGCTAGCTTTTGGTTTTACTGGTTTAGCTTTAGCTTGCTAGGTATTCACATGACATAATTTGTGTGTGTATATTGGGGGGTCTAAAGGAACAAGACTATTACTAAGAAAAGAGATTTGGGTGCCATGTAGCTTTTAAGAGACATTTCATGCTGCACTCTGGTGGTCTGTCTGTCCTTCACTGTGAGGTATGGGGTGTCTTTCTGTCCTCCACTGTGAGCTATGGGTTGTCTGTCTGTTCTCCACTGGGAGCTATGGGCTGTCTTTCTGTCCTCCACTGTGAGCTATGGACTGTAGTCTGTTCTTCACTGTGAGGTATGGGCTGTCTGTCTGTCCTCCACTGTGAGGTATGGGCTATAGTCTTTCCTCCACTGTGAGGTATGGACTGTCTGTTTGTCCTTCACTGTGAAGTACTGGCTGTCTCTCTATGGTCCACTGTGAGCTATAGGCTGTCTGTCTGTCCCCCACTGTGGGGGATGGGCTGTCTGTCTGTCCTCCACTGTGAGGTATAGGCTGTCTGTCCTCCACTGTGAGGTATAGGCTGTCTGTCCTCCACTGTGAGGTATGGACACAGAGATGGGTACTGAGAAAGGGAAATAGACCATAAAAAATCACTGGCAAAATCAAACAAAGAAGCTACTAGTGTTCTCAGAACAATGGACCTCTAGTTTATTAAATGTGTCGGGGATTAGCTGAACCACGAGAAGCAGATACTGCAACCAACTTCTAAGACTTCTAAGGTTAAAACTAACCCTGCTAATTTCTTCCTAAAAGGGCAAAACAAGCTGTAATAAAGAGAAATGCTGACAAATGATACTGCAAATAACAGCAGTTTGGACTGGAAACGAAATTAATGAACAGGGGACTCTGACTTTGCATGCTCTAAACAATTCAATAATCTTAATCATTTCTGGATTGAAAAGGAAACTTTCAGGAGCCATGCACTGAAGAGTTTATCACTGAATCATCTTCTATGACATGCCTCTAAAGAATCCCTTTTGGTACCGTTATTTTTGTGAACGTGATCCTTTCATCAATCCGTGTTAAGACCCAATTGAGATGCCTGAGATGATTTCCACTAGCCTGATCTCAGTGTACACCAAGGTGGTGCCCTTTTTCATTCTGTCCACCCACCCACACACAAAATACCTGAGCCCTTCCTACAGGGACCTCCATCACACAGTGGTACGTCATCCACGTCTCCCCCTGTCTTCCAACAGGCGCGTGGAGCCATGGCATCTGCCCACGAGCGGTATTTTCAGCCCCGCTCTGAAAGAAGCCATTGTGTGGCACTGGGGAAACCTGGTCTCTGTGAAGTGTCACAGCAGCAGGACTCATGTTGTTATCTAAAGCAGAAATGGTTTCCAGACTCCTCCAGGTTTGGAGGCAAGAGGGCCGAGAACATGTGCTCCACTTACCAGACTCATATATTAATGGAGATTCTCCGTTTTGGCAATTTGTCACCATTGACAGCACGTAGTTCCTTCCACTCATCTGCATGAATGGTTCCAACTTACTGCTACTGAGCGGGGCTATTAACATATTGTTTACTTTTAACCCTTAGAATTTGAGAGTTATTACTGTGGCTTTTCTGTACTTAAATGTAATTACTCCATTATATGATTAATGGCAGCCTTACGTAAGAAATAACACGAAGGTTCCAGTTTGCACTTCTGACTCGTATACATTGGTTTCAAAGCAAGGAAATGTTGAACACAAAATTGCTAAGCACATTTGCAAAACAAGATTATTGGCATTCTACTAACTTTTCATCAAGTTTAAATCATAACAAACTATCTTATCTTTTACTTACAAACATAAATGCTGCATAGATCAAAAGTTTCAACGGATTGTATCTGCTTTCTTTCAGCGAGCTATGACTCGAGAGATAATGAATATAATATTCAACAGGGTTTGGTTATTGTTGGCAATCACGGTCACTTAAGAGTCTCAAAGGTGGGAAAATGGTAAGCAGTCTTGGAGATACCCTTGGAGATCATGATTAAATATACCCACGAACGTCATGCCATAAACTTCAAGCGACCCCACTGGTTGTGCATGACTGCTATAACAAAAATAAAACTAAAAGGTTAAGAACCCCCTCTAAGCATTACACCGCTGTTTTAAACAGGCAGATTTTCACTCTTCAGTATATAATCAAAACAAAATTAAAATGGAAAATTAATACTAATCGTTATAATAACAGAAACTGAATGTTCTCATATAGAAAAACGGTACTTTGTGTTTACTTGATTTTTTACCTTTGATTGTTTGTTTAAATATTTTAAGCATGTGCCACTGTACATCTTTAATAAAGAGTTTGGTGTTAAAAACTTTTAAATTACTTCTAAATCAGGAATGAAAATTAAGCAAGAGAAAATGTTTGGCTGAAAAAAGGTTTAAAATAGCCTTTCTGGGAAAAACAAAAACCTTTATAGTTTGATTAAAAAAAAAAAAAAGTAAGATGATGCAACCTGTGGAACTCATTAAAAACAAACACCTGAACGTTGAGGTGTCCAACACTAAGGTTGCTCAACAGTGAACATCCTGTTTAAGCAGAACAGCAACCGACACACTGTGATACAGCTATACGTCATGGTTTGATATGGTCAATATTTATTGGGATACACAATAAACTGTGGTGTTGGGCCGCCATGTTTGCTAATGCAACATGCATATGTCTTGGCATGGAGCTGTAGAGGTTCCTAATGGTGTCCTGTGATAATCCATCCCATGCAGCTTGAATATTCTCACATGGTTCCTGCAGATTTTGCTGTAGGGTTGGAGGTGGAGTGATACCAGACCTTCTGGACATGTGACGTGTGACAACAATCTGTACATCTTTGCACTGACTACCATGCCTCCACACACAGGTTCATTGGTCGTCTCCACCAAGACAAAAGCGTGACTCGTCACAGAAGATGACCCGTTGCCATTCTGAGTCACTCCATAACAGTATCACATGACACCATTGCAGTTTTTGGTGACGTCAATGTGGTGTTAAGGGCATACGTCATTATGGTCTGCATGCATGTAGATCTGCATCGTGCTCACATAGAAAAACGGTACTGTGTGTACTTGATTTTTTCACTTTTGTTTTTTTGTTTAAATATTTTAAGCATGTGCCATCTTTAATAAAGAGTTTAGTGTTAAAATTTTTAAATTACTTCTAAACCAGGAATGAAAATGAAGCAAGAGAAAATGTTTGGCTGGAAAGGTTTAAAACAGCCTTTCTGGGAAAAACAAAAACCTTTATAGTTTGATAAAAAAAAAAAAAACATTTTGTAAGATGATGCAACCTGTGGAACTCAAATAAAAAAAAACACCTGAAAGTTGAGGTGTCCAACACTAAGGTTGCTCAACAGTGAACCTCCTGTTTAAGCAGAACAGCAACCGACACACTGTGATACAGCTATACGTCATGGTTTTGAAAATGACAGTAATATTCACAAACAATCATGCAGAATAAAAAAAAATAACTAAATAATAATGTGATTCATTGCCGTGGATGGCAAAGTTGTTCTCTGTAGGACATTCTATTTGGTCAGTAGATACTGTAGTCTATAACGTAACAATGTTCATTTCATGTAAACTAGTTTTATTTATCCTGAGCTGTTCTTGGTTTTAGGTTTCCTTTTTTGGCTCTCTGGTGTGCTGAAGTTGGGTATTCAGCTGTGCTTAGCTTCCAGGCATGTTGCTGCAGTCTTTTCTGATCAGAGAAAAGTCAGCTCTTGCAGACTGTCTGTGATCAGATCTTATCATCTAGTTAAGGTCATCATTAGCACACTCACAGTAAGAACACGCAGATCAGGTTATCTCGAGCTTCAGCCTGTATGGCTGTATTGGACTGTATGGTGAGTGTACTTCTCTCCCTCTTAGCCTAATGACAGGAATGTGGTGGCTGATAGCAGGTTCACAGGATCATCCAGCCTAGGTTCTGCTTCCACTTAGGCTCGAGGAGCTCCGTTTGTGTGGTAACACATGTAAAGAATGCTGCCTGAGGCTGTAAGAAACTCCAGTCTGGCTGGGTAACCTTTGTGTTTGATCCTCTATTAACCTCCACATTATGGGACACCTTTCTAATCTGACAGGCTCTGCCTGGAGATATGGCTCTTTCAAGAGTGGGAAATTAATGTCAGTATACGCTAAAGGCATAAGCAAAATAAAATTTCACAAATAATAACAATGACCCACTTTGAGCAAAGATTTAAGCATAAGTGTGGTACATAGGAGATCAACAAAAAAAAGTTGTACCCAGATGAATGTGTTGGATTGCAGTGCTATTCAGAAGGAAGATATGGGATATTTGGACTGATATGGTCAATATTTATTGGGATACACAATAAACTGTGGTGTTGGGCCGCCATGTTTGCTAATGCAACATGCACATGTCTCGGCATGAAGCTGAGTAGAGGTTCCTAATGGAGTCCTGTGATAATCCATCCCATGCAGTTTGAATATTCTCACATGGTTCCTGCAGATTTTGCTGTAGGGTTGGAGGTGGTGTAATACCAGACCTTCTGGACATGTGACGTGTGACAACAATCTGTACATCTTTGCACTGACCACCATGCCTCCACACACAGGTTCATTGGTCGTCTCCACCAAGACAAAAGCGTGACTTGTCACTGAAGATGACCCGTTGCCATTCTGAGTCACTCCATGACAGTATCACATGACACCATTGCAGTTTTTGGTGACGTCAATGTGGTGTTAAGGGCATACGTCATTATGGTCTGTGTGCATGTAGATCTGCAGTCACCTCCCAGTGGTCCTGGCACCAACAGGATGACTCATGGAGGGCATCGGTACTTGCTGAATGTCCACAATTGTGGCTGCTTGGTCATTCAGGTTTGGTCTCTGCCTATGTCACATGTGCAGCCGAGCATGAAAACTGAATCATTCACCATTTAGAATTTCTCACAATGTCAAATCTACCCATCATTTCTGTCAGTTGATTCTGTCTAGGTGCTGCTATTGTGCACTTATTCTTTTGACGATGAGTGTATATAGAGCCCATAAGGGTCCATGAACTGACTTATAGCTTTTCAGGGTCAAGCAACATTCCAGGGTGCCGTTCATGTATGCACTGCCTACAGAATCTGGTACACTTCTTGTCTGGTGTACAGTTATCAAAAAAAGTATTTTGTTTAAGAGGCAGGAAGGAGCTTGATTCATCCAGACAGCATATTCACTTTTTAATTAAAGCACATAAAACCCCTGTTCTGAAACTTCAGGCATGGAATCGGTCTTTCCTTTCACTATTCCTCAGACAAAAGCACTGAACATCCAGATGGTGTCATGAATCCTAGAGTTTCATGCTTATTCAGCCACGGCCTGCATATCTGTCTTCACCAGGCAAACGGATTGGCTGCAAATTACAGGCCAGCCCAAATTCAGCCTTGTCAAATGACTTCTGAAGTAGGAATGAGTCAAAACGAAATTCAGCAAATGAGCGAAAGAACATGTGCAGAACCAACTTCCATGACACTAATACTTGCTAAACTGCCGTGCAATTTACAAAGCTGCCCCCGGTTTAAACATTTCAGCAGGAGGATTAAAGAAAAAGCATCATTCATTGTAAAAGAGTAAGACAAATTCAGTCTGATACTGACTAGAAGCTATCTAGAAAATCATGCCATCACTATCTCAGTGCTGGATGAGTACCATTACCACAAAAGAGGTCAAATATTGATGTGTAGGAGAAAGCATGCGGCTGAAGCTGGCTCTGATTAAAGACTCGAGAGATTTAGGATTAGGAGGTGCGTGGTTGGGCCTGACGTAATGGGCCAGACGATATTTTTTATCAGCGCTGCCGTGTCCTTCAGGCAGGCGCGACTCATCTCCAGTCGTAATTTAAACCCGGAGCTCTGAAAGCTCATTCATCAGGCAGGCATGCAAAACTCATTCACCAGTGCTGGCCTGATAGAGCAGAGACCCAGACTTTGAAATCTCCTATGAGAACCCCTGAAACGTCCACAAATAGTTTGCAGCTAACTTATGCAAATTACAGCATAGTATCTAATCTGCGGGGTAACAGGGCATGAGTGGTGGGATAGGATCAAAGCAAGCAGCGTGGCTCATCTGTGACCCCACCCTTTCTCCTGAAAGAAGGAGACAGTCACCGTTGACCTGAGGGGGACCATCGATCATCTCTGTGCCTTATCTAAAAGAAGGTGTCAGTGAAACTAAACACAGACGACATACACTAAGTAGAGCAAGTCTTGGAAAGTGAACGATGCCTGAAATAATCATGTTCAAATATATATACACACACTCACGTTTTACACACCCTAGAATACAGTCGTTTGCAAAAGTTTATTTGCTGGATTTAACATACCTGAAACAGTAAAACATTACAATGTGTTTTCCAATATGTCAAACCCAGCAAATGAATAGGGTAGAGTATGAATAAGAAGTAGAGTTTGATCCCAGCAGATGATGTGTTAACATTAGGTTTACCCTTAGGAGACGTGTCATTTGTCCTGGCAGGTTCAAACTTCCAACCTGTACCTTACAGCCCAGCATAGAATGCCACATGAAGCACAGCAACACTAATAACGTCCATAACAACCGATTTACAGTCTCTCTTACTGCTAGTCTGGCACTTCCTGTCAGTCGCAATATATGCTTGCACATCTTTCTCCCTACGAATAACTGCACAGTAGCTGGACGATTTTTTTTATTGCTATATTAAATATTTAACATTTGTAAATATTATTCCCAAAATGTGTAAATATAATGAAAAAATATTTACAATACATTGGATCCAGGTGCTTAATTACACCATCACCCTAAACTATACAAGCATACACAGACATACAGAAAACAGAGAGTAAACGTTATACTGAAAACAAAACATAAAATAAACAAACAACATAAAAAGGAGGCAGCAGTAAAGTCCAAAGCCTGCTAAACAACAGTAAAGTATGTTCTCTCAATGAGAAGGTAGAAATCTGGAGTGAGTCTGATACAGTATGATCCATTTAATCCAGTAATAATAGTAGTAATGTGAATAATAAATAATAATTAACTAAAATCTAATAATAATGGGACTATTAATTACCAGAACACTTAGAGCCACCTAGTAGAAGTCTAACATCTAAGACAGATCTTCTCAGTCATATCTCTACCTGCCCTCTACAGCACAAGGGATGAATACCAGCTGTACAGTTCAAAAACCTGGCCCTGTAGGAAACCCACCTACAGTGCGAAGCACACACAGGAGATAAATCTGTCTAGTGCCATCTTTTCTCCCATACGGTACAGATGAACTGTAGGGAATATAGATGGTACAGCTGGGAATAGTGGTAATGGAGGAAAACAGGGCTCTGATATACTGATTTATCAGACATCAGGAATGGATTCCATTGGATAGGCCCGAGGCCTGGGTCATTATTAATATCAGTCCAGAGAAGAGAGACAGAAGAGCTGTGGGGGATTCTACTTCCTCTAACTGGGCTTGGGGGACACCTGAAGCTATAATTCCTCTACTATAATGCTTTACTTAACAGCAGGGAATCATGATGCAGGGAAACGGACAGGGTTTGGAGCATTGTGAGATTCATGCTTATATAAAACTCAAAGCTGAAAATAAAACACCTGGGAGATATTTGATGTGCAGGAAATGTTTCCACAGTTCTTAAGGATCAGTAAATTCTCTAGAGAAGTGGTTGGTGAGCGTAATAGCTGGGCCAAGTGTAAATCAATAGGTCTGTTGAAAAGAAAAGGGAGTTTGAGGGAAGTGTAATCTAGAGTCTTCTATTTCTTAAATACAAAACAGCATCCAGGTGAGCAGGTAAGCAGATCAATAGCCCGAATGCACATGGCTTATGGCTGAATATGTCCTATAACCTTCACTGCCCAAGTTAAAATGGTGTATTGTTCTATTGCCCTCTACTGATGAGACATGAAACTACACCATGTCTGCATTTCACAGTAGCTAATACAGCCTAATAGGAGACCTGTATGATATTTGGTGCCTTGTGGGTCTCCTGTGGGAGCCATTTTAAAATTTAGCTACTATTAAAAAAGCCAAAAATGTATTGTAAAGCAACGACTCAGAGCCCTGGGTCTGTCTATCAGGCTCAAGTCAGGGTTTTTCTTTGCTCTGATGTGCAATCTTCAACTCAGGAACAGGTTATTAGCTGATTAGCTCCTTATTCATCAGAAATATCATCATCTAAGTATCTTTATTAATTAGCCTGTACTGTAGCAGCTAATTTCTATGTTTTTTGCCTGAAGGATGTTGAATAATGTAATAAGTGAATTCTGTCAAATTGAGGAGGTTGAGGAATAAATGCTGCACTGCACAGTGCTGGATAATAATAATAAATCAAATATTAATTAATTAATAATAATATTAAAGCTGGTTTTACACCAGACAGACTTGCCAGAAAGACTAAATAGTTACAGATTAGGAAGAGACAGACAGTGGCCATTTACTCGATAGAAAAGGCAAAAAATGTCTAATAAACTGATGCAAACAGAACTGGGTTAATAGAATTTTGTGTGGTTTGAACCAACAATTACACTTTTATACCTGATTATATCTGATATGATAAATAAGATGAAAAGGATGAAAAAGCGTGTTTTACTTGCACCTGCATAACTGTTGCATTGACACACATCAGTCTGTAATTTCCAACTACTAAATGCAGGTACAGTGGGGTGCGAAAGTTTGGGCAGCCTTGTTAATTTTCAGCCTTGTTGATTTGAGGCTGAAATCTCTGAGATAGCTTTCTGTATCCTTCCCCTAAACCATGACGCTGAACAATCTTTGTTTTCAGGTCATTTGAAAGTTGTTTTGAGACTCCCAAGCTGCGACTCTTCAGAGAAGATGCAAAGAGGAGAAAAACTTACAATTGCCCCCCTTAAATACCCTTTCTCATAATTGGAGTCACCTGTGTATGGAGGTCAAGGGTCACTGAACTTACCAAACCAAATCTGAGTTCCAATAATTAGTTCTAAAGGTTTTGAAATCAATAAAATGACAACGGTGCCCAAATTTATGCACCTGCCTACTTTTGTTCAACCAATTATTGCACACTTTCTGTAAATCATATAAATTTAATTCCACTTCTCAAATATCACTGTGTTTGTCCCCTATATGATATATTTAACGCAATTTTTTTATCCAAACAATCAATGCTTTATAAAGGTAAATCAGGAAAATTAACAACGCTGCCCAAACTTTCGCACCCCACTGTATAGTAAAGCTACATTATGTAACAGTCTTACCCTAATAGAACAAAATTCATTTGAATGGTACACAATGACATCTCTCTCATAACGGGACCACAACGCTTGCTACAGCACTATGTACGAGAAGCGAATAATGCTTTACGGCACCACGTCACACACCAACAAGTACCAATTCAACAACAACTCACGGCTAACGAGAGTGTTAATCCCTGCCAGTGTTATTCCTGAAAGACTGCGATGAAGGGTGTACCTGTGTCATTTCTGATTCACAGTTTGTAGCTTTTCTGAATCCAAAAGTCATTTAGCCTTCATTCAATCCTGTTTCAGGCTAGCATGCAAAGACATACATTCATCTCACCATCAAAATGTCATATACACTACAGTAAACTGTTACTGTTATTTTAACTTGCTACTGTTACTTAAAATTGCAAGTTAATATAATTAGTGAAGTTACTCTTTTGGAAATTCCGAATACAACATATGAAATTCCAAATACACTAAATTTGCAGGCCAGTGGTACTCCAGAACCAAGACTGGGATCTTCCTGCCATAAAACAAGGCCTAGTTTATGTGGGAAAGCTGATCTGTCTGCGGCTCTGAAGAGCTGTAACACGGCTGAAGGAGCAAGGATGCAGACGCCGTGTCTGCTGGAAGAGGCTGTCGTCACTCAGCACCTGGGCTGGAGCTCACCCGGGACGTCTGCAGGGTAGACTGGTCGGGGGATACAGTGAAATGTCTGCCTGGTCCCTTAGGTCTGCGTGCCAGCCCTCGTGCAGAGAGAACAGGACCATTCTGGAGCTCAGTCAGACGTTTACCAGCAGGCTGAATTGTGCTGGAATGCCAGGACATGGCTGGTGCTGAGCATGTGTGTCTGCGTGTGTGTGCTTGTGTAAGAAGCAGGCAGACAGGGCCAGAGAAAGAGAGGTGTGATATGTGTCAGGGGAATTGTGTACTCTTGTCACTGGCAGTCCTAAAAGAGCTTTCTGTAAAGGTTTAATCTCCTGAGAGGGACCCTGCTGGAACAGCTCCGGAAATAGCGCTTTCCAGACCCTTCAGAAACACACTGCCCACACATACACACACACTCTGACTCACAATGGATACATGAAGCGTGTCCAAAATATTATGCAATGCACATTTTGCATGGTCTTTTGGGTCTAGCCACAGGTAAGCAAATTAGCAGATGTCCCAGATGTTTAATCAGTTCTTCCCTTTACTGTTTGATTTCCGGCTCGTATTGAAAGGTATGATCATCAGTTACATGCAAGTCAGTTTCATTTTGCATGTAGTGCAGCTGGAGAAATGTTCTCACTTCACCTTTAAAGAAAATACTGGTTAAAGAAACGACCTCCATCTTATGGCTGCCCCCACTACAGGATATTTAAACACCTAACCAATGCTGAAAGCATGACAGAACCCACACACAGTGACGGATTCCACAGCCCCACACACACTAACACCCCACTACCACATCAGTGTCACTGTAGTGTTAACAATGATCCACCACCAACACAATTCCTGCTCTGTGGTGGTCCTGTGAGGGTCCTGACTGTTAAAGAATAGGGTAAATTGGGGGAAACGAAGACAATCAGATGTGATAAATGTATAAAGAGTGTGGATTTACTGAGAGGGTTTAAATCTTATTGTTAGCTCTGTGTAGGTTTATTGATATATTTTGTATTTTACATACGGTCTACTGTATTTTATCATTTTAGCAGCAGTTAAATTCAGCACCTTTCTTTTTTATTATAATAAAGTTTTATTATAATAATTTTTTTATAAAATAGTGACTCAAACTGTGTTCTACTAAAAAGCTGAGCAGGAAGTTCCAAGCTTAAATGAGAATTCCACCCCCCCAAATTTCTATGCAATCCAGTCATTGGGATCTAAACAAAGTCACTTAGCCTGGGTTCGATTCCCTGGCTGAGCAGCAGGGGTCCTTCTTGGGTGAAGTTTGCATTCTCCCTGTGTCGGTTTGGGGTTACTCCCAAAGACATACTGTCTCTCGCCAACAGGAGATGCTAAACCGCCCCTAGAGGGTATATGAAAATCTGGATGTATGGCCTTGCACTGGGAAACCTGTCCAGGATGTTTTCTGTCTTTTGCCCAATAGTGGCTGGAATAGAACATCACTTCAAATGCTCTACACAAAATTGTTTCCATCTAAATGGTTTAACATTTTAATAAGTATCTGTTTAACATCTTACTGTTCCCCGCAGTCACAAGGGGGCAAGATGGAGTGACTGCCCCTTAGATGCAATACTGGGCCCTTGGTTTTGTGTTTGTCTTGCAAGTTAGACTTTATGTTTATTTATTGATTCTGCAGGACAAGCAGGGCAAACTGCTTTCACATCAGTTACGTAATTAGTTACATTCTGACATCTCAGTAAAAAAACTGCCTGCTGTAAGCCCATCAGACAGAGCTACGTCCTGCCATCTGTTTAGCTCATTTTCTGTTGAAGTAAAGCTTGTCATCTAAACTCAGTTTTTAATGTTCCGCCAACCATAATCCTCACGTCACTGCTAATCCTACAGGTTCAGTCATTAAAACCGACTGTGGAAAAGTTCATTTAGCTAGCATTAGCTTTATTGGAGTTAGCAGAGGCTGTGTTTACTCTCGTCAAACAGATTCACTCAACAAATCTACCAATCTGGATGAGAAGTGTGTATGTGAAGGGTATTTTAGACAGATGTAATCCCAACAGAAAAGCTTTCTGTACAGACAGTACTGAAGCACAGATAAACAGAACTCCCAAACATAAGCAGCCTGACAAAGATTGCAATGGTGTTGTGCCAGACTGTCATAGAGTTTGTCTAGGTGGAGATGACCGTGGAATCCGTGGGTGGTCAGCACCAAGATGAATAGTTTGTTGTCACATGCTACAGCTACAGAAGGCCTGGTGTCACTCCAGCTTCACCCGTACTGCAGGAACTGTGTGAGAATATTACAGCTGCATGGGATGGATTATTAGAGGGCACTATTAGGAACCTCTACAACTCTATGCCAAGGCATACTGGGTTAACCCACATGACGGCTCGACACCATACTCTATCTTAATACATATTGCCCATATAATTCTAAATTTATCATCATTTATTATTCCTGGTAACCTTTATCGCCCTTCTTTTCCCAAAAGCGCTGCAATCTGACATATCCTTCTGCATGCAGCTGTTCTTTTGATGAATGTATTTTCGATTTTTCAGTGTTCCTTTGTAACGATGAAGGATATTAACAATTGTGTGTTGATGGTTAATACAAACAGAGAAGCATATTGGAGCACTGGGTAAAGCGAGTCATGCCTCCTCATGTCTCTTGTCCCCTTGTCTAATTAATTCTGCTGGTGGGCCTGTCCTTATGCATCTTCTGCAACATTTTTAGATGGGATTATTAACATTAAAAGAAAATATATCTTATTTCTTTAGTACAATGGTAATTATGATGCCATTATTTTTCTTCTACTCATCTTTTTTATCGCTATGCCATAGATCCTTTCACTATGTTGTAGGGTCATAAATAGCGAATGTTAAATATGTATAATTATAAACTGAGGCAGATTAAAGGACTAAAGATTAGATTATATAAACACAAGCCACAGGATAATCTGGGAAGATAATCAGACCAACCAGAAATCAGGGCACCGCCTGTGGTTGTCAGGATGGGGGGCGAGGGGATCAGCCTCATAATCAGCCCAATTATCCTGCTGCGTGGGTTGGCCATTACAGGAACCTCACTTTAAGAATATTACTCATGGTTTATAAATTGTGCTTCAATTTAATGCCTGAACTACCATCTGAGTAGCAATATCACTTAACAGGAAGCCTATAGTGCCTCCTATAGCTTATAATGCTTATTGAGTATTTGCTTATTAATCATATCATCACTGTGCAAAGAAAATCTCCTGTTTTGTTGATTTTAACTTATAACTTAAATTTGAACATAGCAGATGCTGTTTACACTGTGTGAAAATTCCATAATAAATGTTTGGAATTAAAATCTGGATCCTTTGACTTGCATTAAAATGAAATGAGTTTTGCTCTCTCCTGTAAAGCGGACATTTTAAAGATACTTGTTTTCCTCCGGACAGTGACGATATTCAGCACATATTTAGGCAAAGCTATAGACATCATAAAAATCCACCCTGAGGATATACTTTATCCCTGTGTCTTTTCAGTCACAGTGCCTTCCTCCTCAAACCCTGGTTCTTCTTAGATTCAAACACTAGAGGGCCTCATCATAAAAGACATTTTCCTCCGCTACAACACAACCCACCAGCACACAGAGTGAGGTCTTTTCAACTCGCTCCCACATCAGCACCAAAACAGCTTGAGTGGGGTGATTTCCAGCCCCCCCAAACCTGGCAACCTAATTAACGTCGTGAAGATTCCATAATTAGGTAAGTGCACAAGGGGGCTCGCTGTTCAGATGCAAATGCTTGAGAAGATATCTGTACATAAGGCCCCCCTCCCACCCCATATCCAAGACCTTAAACCGTGGGTGGGTGGATGAAGGCATAATCTGTATGGGCTGCGTAGTTGGGAAAGAGTAGCCAAGAGCAGTGTTTCACATGCATTTTCATAGCGGGCAGCTGCGGAGAATGGAAGAGTCTGACTACCCACTCAAGTCACTTTCCAATGCAGATAAGAGAGGCTGCTTCTCCGTCAGTACATACTCAACCATGCATAAATAAGATGTTCTTAATGTAGGCATGAATCTTCCATGTACAGTGAACAGTGACATGTGTATGTTTCAGATGATCTGTTATAAAAGGATATATAACATCTTAAATAAGTGCTTGTTTAATGTGCTACAGTATTTAGGCACCTCTCTATGAAAAAGGTGATTAAGGAAGTAAGTGATTTGTATGCTAATGACTCTTATTGGCTTACTAGAAGGGGTAAGGCAAGTGCTGTGGTCACTGCACAGTGCTAAAAAGCTCAGGGATGGCTGCTGCAGCGCACAGGATAAAGGGACTATGCAAGTTTGAGGTTAATAACCTTTTCCTGCTAAGACGTAGACACAGTCGCTAACTCGTGAGCATGTGCCAGTCAAGCATATCATTACACATCAATGCTTAATGTAAAAACCTTACAAATCTATCTGTAACTAGCTCCTTGCTGCCATCATGCAAATAGGGATTTCAGTGTATATTAGCTTTAAGCTAATGGGGCTGAATATTTGCATTACGTAGCCGTTTACTAGCTTTAAACACAAACACTGAAATGAAATCCATTAGTAGAGAAATGTAAGGTTTTCCATATGTGATATACATGCTTGTATCTACTTCCTTGCATCTACAAACTGCCCATTTCGTCATGCCCATTTACCGTATAGGTGGACTTTGTAGTACTCCATCACTAAAGGACTACACAGACCACATACTTACGAGCTGTCCTTTCATCCAAATCCTCAGTCAGGGTTCCAACAGGACTGCCACATTGCAGGTATAATTTGGGTGGTGGAACATTCCCAGCAGTTAGGCCAACACAGTGGTGCTGGCGTGAGTGGATCAGGCACAGCAGTGTTAAACACCTTAGTGGACTGAGAATAGTCCACCAACCAAAACTATCCCACCAACAGTGTCTTGTAGGCAGCCTCCTGTGGGCAGCATCCTGTGACCACTGATGAAGGACCAGAGGATGAACGACACAAACTGTGCAGCAACAGATGAGCTACTGTCTACGACTTTACATCTACAGTGCGGACCAGCAAGTGAACAAAACTGCTGTGTCTCATCCGCTCATACCAGCACAACGCATGTTAACACATACCACCACCATGTCAGTGTCACTGCAGTGCTGACAATCATCCACCACACAAATAATACCTGTTCTGTGGTGGTCCTGATGAGTTCCTGATCACTGAAGCACAGATTAGAAGGGGTTAATATAAAACAGAGAGAAAAAGATATACTACAGTTTGTAACAGTTGAACTACAGATTGCACTTACATGGTAAATAGATGAGATAAAATGGATGGAATTAAGTGTACTTAATAAATTGGCCAGCTCCTGTGTATATAGCCCTGTTCACCAAGGCAACTGTGACTGTCGAAGCATAAAGGCCATGAGTGTTAAAGCGGGTCTTTAGTGGGCCAGCATTGTAGAATCACAATGGTAGACGTAATAACCAGAAACGTATATGTAAACCAGCAACAAGACAGTGTAGTCAGCTTTCCCATGTCTGCTTTGTGTATACTGTAATAAAGCACTATTGTTTACAATGTTAAGTCAACTCTAATGTGTGCAATAATAGACAAGCACACTTGTCATATTTAGCAGTCAGTCAGTCCTCATAACCGTACACCTCAATTTTTGGGTAATCATTAAATGTTTAGATGAATGCCGCATGAACCCCAACAGGACCAGTCAATTATGAGCTTGCCACAAGGAATGACTTCACCTTGCGAATGAGAGAAAGAAACTGATCTATAAACCATCATCTCAGCTCAAAGTGCCCATTGTTTCCAGCAGTGTTAACAAGACTCAGGACTCAATTTTCTATGAGGCGAGCGGCAAAGTAGTGCATTGTTCTCCCAGACCTACAGTTAAGTGCTTTGGCAGAACAGTATCATAAAAGCCTGTTACAGCCCAACCATTCCTTATTAGAATTCTACACTACCTCATCAGGAGTAGGTGCAGTGCGACAGAATGTACAAGCTTTCCACAGGTTTATAATCGGAAGCTTGTGCGAGTTTGTGTTCTAGAAGCTGGATGTCAAAAAAGTGGACTTACTGCTGTGTAGTGGACTTAATGGAGAGCAGGGCCACATTTCTCAGAGTTCTGCTGAGGACACCTGAGCTTCAGCTTTAGTAGATTTAGCCTGCTGCTGTTTTTTCTCTGCTCCCCTGGCAATGAAGAAAGTAACTCTCACCAGCCAGCACTGCAGGCTAGTGGATGCGCAACTGGTCATTATTTACCACAGTTAAAGAAGAAAACTTCCAGACATAAATGAGAGCTATTTTATTAGTAGTCTGACTCCGACAGCTAGCAACAGAGGAGGTTGAATTGTGTTGGGAAGCAATCTGAGAGTTGCAAAATATATGTTTACCAGAAAAACTGCCTTCTCGACAGACAAGATTCCAGAGGTTGCTGCCCTCTTTGCCCTCAGACTGTCTGAATGCCTCTTTGGTTGATGCGTATTATATTTTGTACTGCCCACAAGACCCATTTCAGCAAGATGGGTGTCACAGTGATAAAAGCCTATGGCTTGGCTTGTGCAAGATTCATTGCTCTTGAAGACCCCCTCTGGTGCAGTACTGACCATCTGTGGTTTTCCTCAGTAACTCTGACCTCTTATGCATCACCACAGTGTTGGAAATGCCACCCATAAATAACTGATTATTTCTATGAAGGCATTACAGTCCATAATGTGGTGATTTTGAATCTTATTACAGACCGTAAATGCTGGTCATTTCTCCATCAAGTTTTTATTATTGGTAAAAGTAATTTAGTAAAGAATCATATGCACAGAGTAACAAGCAGTAACATTGTACAATTAAATTCTCACTCTGCATTAGTGTAAGACTACAGACTACACTAACTACACACACACACTTACATATACATATGCATATTTATATACATAAGTATATACATACATACCCACACACATGCACACACACACACATGTATATATGTATATATGTACATATATACGTGTATATATCTATATATATATATATATATATATATATATATATATATATATATACATATATATACACATACATAGTACATTACAAATGTCTTATACACTACTGTCGTTGTGAAAAAATTTATCTAATGCAGTTCAGAAAGGCATAGCAGCAGGCATTGCATAATGCATTATGCATAATGCATTATGAAAATAATACTACTGGTCCTTATATAAAAATGAAACACTGAATCACCAGTGTATGTGTAAAATGTGCTATTTGTGCAATTAAGCAGCCTGTAGTGTCTTAGTGGTCATCTCGTAGTAGAGGGATGAACATGCACTACATAAGACACTTTGTGGAGCTACTGAATGAAGTCATATCTAAACACTACATAGGGATTAAATAGTGTAGTAAGCAACACTCCAGCTTTGCACAGTGGTGACTGCAATCCAAACCCATGCATAGATGGTAGCACAGTGTTTTTTAAAAACTCTCAGTGCTGCATTTGGTTTTCTCTGAAAGAAATATCACACTGTCTCCCTCAGCAAAAGCTGATCACAGTATCATTACTGTCCAAGGACAAAGAAGTGTATCTAAAATAGTAATGCTATAGGAAAGGCGGGAAAAAATTTATTTACCTTCAGTGTAAGTTAATGTGGTCCTACACTTTGATTGGGCAATGCAATCTGTAGTGCAGACACATACTGTATGCTCAGATTAGAGTTGGAGTGAAGTTCTGGATGGCTGATCACTGGGAAAAGGAGATGGTTCACAGTAAGTGAAAAAAAAAGAAATCCCAGATTCTTTTTACTACAGATCAGATCAATGCATCTAGGACAATTTTAATTGGTTATGAATTGGAGTCCACGTTATGCCTTAGTGACCCCTGACCAAACTGGGTAGCCATATTCTCCATATTTACCAGCAGTAAGACACCAGTATTGGGCTCACTCTACCTAATTAGGCAGTTCCACTGCTTTGTTGTTGTAAAATTATAGAGCTAGTATGGATTAGATTATAGTCCCACCGTCAAGCAAGCTGCTCCAGAAACAGCTCTGTGCTCGTGAATGTAGTTACTGAGTACCCCTTTGTAGTCAGCTTCAAGAAAACCCTATAGCAAGGTAGGAAAGACCACCCTTACTGCACCGCCAAAGCTGCATTTTTCTCTGTAGGGGGTTCCCATATGTTCAAATGCAGACTAACACAAGCAAGGAAGCTGTGCCGCTCACCGAAAATGATGGCTCTGATATGACTGAAGTGCGTGACCAGGTGAACATAATAGAAATGATAAAGAGTTGGAACACAAACACAGGGAACAGAGACAAACAGTGCAAAGTTCTGACAGCAGGAATCCATAACATGCGTTCCACTCCAAGGAGCTTTGTGTTTACCTGTAAAGGCTCCTGGAGTATGTGGAGAGAAGATGAAGTGCGAGAGGAACTCAGGGAAATTCCTACATGGGAATTTCTGTGGTCTAATGAGACATAAGAACTCTGCCTACAGACAGAAGAAGGGAGGGGTACTTAGAGGACATTTGCTGAGATGGAAGCATTCCAAGATTGTGAAAACGAGGGAGCCTGTCCCTCTCCATTTTTCCTCGCTCTTTCATTTATAGGCAAAGTGATTTTAGGGAAAACCCACGGGCTGCTGCTCAAGTCCACACTCACCTCCCTTCCCCTGCGCTATCTCCGAGAGAGATAGGAATGCACGGTTTCCTCTATCCAAACCCTCAGATTATGGCGGGATTAAGAAGCACGCATTAGTGAGTCTCGAAATGAGCTGGCCTAACCTCAGAAGCAAAGACTTCAACTGTACAGCCATGCCGTGATCAAAAAGTAAAAGTGGGTCAAACAAAAATCAGGAAGGAACGCTTCAAAAACCATGTTCCTCCAGAGGTGTGGATGAGACCGCTCGGACGTGAAGGCACTAAACCGAAACAGTTGGTTAACGTGCCGCTGAGGATGGCGCAAATGAGCTTCAGCCGTCAAGTTGCATATCATGACCCAGGAGAAAGAAACCTGCCAAAAGATTCAGGCTACTTCACTGAACACTCTGTACTTCAGCCAGGGCCTGAGGCCGCTGCCGCCTCGTCTGTCCCTACCCTCCCTCCTTCTCCTCACTGCTCTCTGAGGACGCAGAGATGAGCCCATGGCGACGGTGGAGAAAAATGATCTCTGACAGGTGATCGTTATCAGCTCAACTGAAAACATCAACGGTGCCAGTCCACTCACTTCCAAAGGGAAGAACCTGCAGTGTTAGGCTGCTTTGATGGACCTGACTAAACGTCATGACTGTAGCAGGTTTGGTTTGATTTCCAGCTTTCTTTGGGTTGACTATGCTGTATGTCGCTAAACCTAACAGCAAAAGGGGCTGTGAAATTTGTGCCATGCGGTGGGCTGAATAAATGAGGCTTACCGAGACTGCAGCCACTTACAGTATCCCAACAGAGCTTTTCCAAGCACTTTGCTGCCATATGGAGTTCATAGCCCAAGAGGTTTAAAACAACTAAATTGCTGTTTAAGCCACATTTTCAAAATGCACAGAAAGTCTTAGTTTTGCTCAAGAGCACTTTTACTTACAGGCCAACCCACACATATTAACTTATTCAAAGTTGTACTGTTTTACTAAAAGAGGGGATTATTACAGATAGTTTACTGACTCTTTGCTGTGCTGGTGGGAGTGGCCAACTGGTGGGTTATCTTCAAAGAACCTCTACGCAAATATACACATTCGCTTTATAATACCATTTGTGATGCCATATGACTGCTCTGATATAAGCCCTTGTTTGGTTCATGTGCTTGTTAAATGGAATAGCCTAAATTACACCCAGTAGGAGTAAAATGCCTTTCATCCTCCCTTTTTTAGCTTCCAATTAGAAGTAGATACAAGGGATTACGTTAGACAATGATGTATTATAATCTTAGTATGAGAAAGTGCATGACTACTATAATATGCATGCAAAAGTTTGACACCCCTGAGCAAACTGCATGTTTTGTTGCTAAGAAACCAGGGCATAAAATGTAAAAAGGTTGTAGCATATTTATGTTCATATTTTACATTTTAGATAGAAATGTGCACTAAAATTTGCATAAAAATAACATATTTTTACTAAACATGTAATTTAACCAAGTGTTCACAAATAATTCATTTGTAGGGATGAGCTAAGCTCCATGCCGAGTGCATTGGAAATTATGCAACACTATAAAATCCTTGTTTAATTTGACTGCACGCATCCTGGACGTTTGGGAATTGTACTGTTTTGAGCTTGTGGTGAGATTAACCTTTTAGATATACGGAGTGCATCACAGGCTGGGATATTTCTGCAGCAGCAGCCACAACAAGTACAAACGCCACAGCACACACATAAGAAATACAGTAATTAATAACTCTGGTAATGTGTTTGAGAGATTTATACAAAACCTGAGTGTAAGGTATGCACATAGTTTTAGGAAAGGCCAAGTTAAGATGTTATTTTGTTCAGTTTATTTTCCTTTACTTATTTTAACTGAAAAGACAGTAAATAAATCTGTTTTTAAAAAACTCTTGTTTCTCAGACCACAAACAGTAGCAGTGATGTTAGCACCAAGGTTAACTCTAGCTCTATTGTTCAAAAAGCTCACTCAACAGTCATCAATGTCTCTGTACAGGTTTTTCCAATCGTATCAGACCAGTGTAGAACAAGCAGTGAAGTGTCTCCTTGAAGTTGAACAGCACACAGTCAGTATTTACTATCAGTCTTGATTAATTTTGAATAGGTGGTTCATTATAATTATCTCCTCCCAGTATTTAGAGGGCATCTCCTATACATACATAAGCAAATAAGGCAAAAGCACTAAAGAGCAGTGACCTTATTCCATTTTGCCTGTTTAGTATTACTGTTTAACACCACTGTAAAGCACAATAACACTAACTATTATCTCCCAGTTCGGGAAACTATGGCTACCCTCAGGTTTTCTGCTGTCACCTGTCCAGATTTGGTTTCGTTTCAACATGTTCTCACTGTCTTAAGGTGAGGATTCACCCTCTCTTGCTTTTTCTTGTGATCTCACGTAAACAATGACCCTACACGAGGGTTCTCAAACATCTCACAACACAAAATGATTAGCCAACATTGGTGTTCTATACATTTATCCATGAGCATGTGTGTGTTTGTTATTGTTATAATGTCTTTTTAATGTTAATTTAGTAAATATCTAATATTGCTTCCCCTGATAAGCTGATACAGTAGTTATTCTTTTGATGCTGGTGCCAATTTCCAATTGCCAGCTTCATTCGCCAGCTTCTTGTTTGAATTTCACATTCCACCTTAAATTTGCCAATTACATTTTGGCACCTGAGGTGTTCCAATAATAAACACTGCACCATTTCAGGCACCACAACAGAAAGATTCCAACAAGAAGCTGGCAACTGAGAGGGTGAATGTCAGTGCCAGAATGTAAATGCTGCACCATTTAAGGGAGAACTGGAAAAACTCCAAGAAGCTGAATTTCAGGGCCAGAATTCAACTTCTGCACCAGTTAAGGTGGAATGTAAAAAACTGGAACAAGAAGTCTGCAAATAAGTAGCTGATTTCAGACACAGAGTTTCAGACACAAAGCTGATAATATTTCTGTTAAGGAGATTTAAGGATCTGAAACATCCTACTGGGTGTTGTAGAGATTATACAATAGGACATTTCATCAAGCTTTCTTCTTCTTCTTCTTCTTTTTATGTTTTCCAATTAATGTGATAAAACTTCCAAATGTTTATTTACCTGTAAAGGTGAAAGGCACTCTGTCAGGCACTTCGTCAGGCACATTGTGAGTTCTGGTCTACTGTCTACTGTAGAAGCAGAGAGGCCCTACATGGAAGGCACTGTTGGAAGACAACCCGCTCCTATGCAGAACTGATAAAGGATGGAACCAATTTTAAGTGAGATATGAGAGTGTCAAGAACCGTATAAAAGTTCAGAGAACCTCTACATAATGTGTAGGTTCTATGTTAATTAAAGGTTTCTCCTACAACAATACATTTAAGTCACTAGCATTGGCAAACCATGGGCTTTATTCACCAATATGTTGCTAATAACTTTCTAAAATTACTTAAATTTGTTCTTATGAAGGTTCAAAGGAAAGGTCTACATCAGGATTATGAGGCGTTCTTTAATACAGAGTTGTGAGTATCTTTGTGCTGTTTAGTGCATGTAGTCTCTCTTCTTATCAAAGAACAAATCCCCAATAAGAGAATGCTGGTGAATGTCAGAATCTTCCAGAAAAATAAGTGTTGTTTGTAAGAAGAAATATTGTCTATGAATGATTGATGGATGAGGCCACATAGTTTCTGAGATCACCAAGGTTATAGCATGTTGTCAGCTACAGTGTTCTTGCTGGACAATGAAGTTGGTAAATGGTCATTTGTTGGCTGACGTGTTTGCTTGTGTTCTGTGTATTCGGTACGTAGTATTTAGCTCTCTGGGTCATTCCTTGTGATTCATGCCTTTAAATCTCTGGACGTGTTGGACTACAGTACTCCCACCATCCCCTCTAATACATGGTTTGAGCTGAGCTACTATTTTAAACTACAAAAGAGTGAATTACTGTTTTGCAAAAACAACTTTTCAAGCGTGGAATCCCATGTAGCCCCTCATTACAGCTACAGCCACTCCCTGGCAACCGTTATCTAAGAGCAAAACGGACTCTCCTTGTAGGAAATGATGCAATTAGTAGGGCGCTCATTAGCATATTTGAATGTAAGAGAGCATGTCTTTGGCTTCACGGTGGCACAAATTATGAATGACTCAGAGGCAATTATCTTGACTGCTGTGCGGTCTGATGACTTTCATTTTCTACAGAACAATCAACGTAGATCAAGAGGGAGCTGCTAATGGCACTGCTTCCAAGTGACACACTGGGACTATAGAGCCACTGTAAGTGTTGACATGCATGGTTTTACCACAGTAATCTGTGGCAGGAGGCAAATCCTGGCTGCTGGAAACCTATAGGAATCATCTGGAGCAGACAGGCTTTACCCTTTAAGTTGACGTGAGGGGAAATTCCCCAAGTGCTACAAAAGTCACAGTTTTAATCTCACCCTGTAGCAGTTTTGTGGGGGCTGGAAAAAAGAAACACCAGTTCTTCCTATATCCACTCCTGCAGACTTCAACACTTAGATTTTGACTGCCTGTGTTTTAGGAATCGAGTTACTAGAATAATATAAACCTGCAAATAAGCCCCCTTTAGTGCAGCCTGTATGTGACACATTTCACGGTTCCTTCAGCAATGCCCAGTGTGAATGTATCAGCATAGAATAATGGAATAATATACAATATTATAGAATCTCCATGAGGGTGGCTGATTTTTTCCAGGATGTGTAAGATGTATAAAAACTGTATAAAGCATACATTCCGGCTGAAATCTCTAGAACAACCATTTGCATCCTGACAGCCAGGAACAGCACAGCATTTAATACTTTACCCTCACATAGTTCACTCTAATAACTGGACTACAGACTGTATACGGTAATAACACTCCTTACAGCTTCAATCAGGGCTTGCCTCCAGCCTATTAGGGAACCATAGCAAGATATTCTTGGGGGCTCAATATATTGTAAAACTAGAGGCTAACCATAGCAACAGCTGTGCAACGTTGAATAAAATTTAATATTATTTCTTAGGGGCTAATTTAAGTATTGCTGCTGAATAAAGTTTTTTCGAACACATTTAGATATGAGGATTTCTTTACTCACGTTTTTTTAACTGTGAGTCATAAATATATACACCTCATATACTCACTTTACCTTCACTCCTACCGCAAAATCTGCAGGAACTGTGTAAGAATATTTAAGTTGAATGGGATGGATTATCAGAGGACACCATTAGCAACCTCTACACTCATGCAGAGACGTTTGGCTTGTTGGATTAGTAAACATGAAGGCCTGACACTATACTGAGAGATACTACTTCTGTGGCTCAATAAAAATTGGCCATATGTAAATTTATCATAATTTATTGGTAAGCTGATAATAAGTGTATATACATATACATTGTAAATATACATATACAATATATATGTATATGCACACAATGATTCATCACAGGCTGAGTATTTAAACTCATGAAAATCAATAAATAAACTAAGAATATTCAAAAATTGGTCCTCCTTAACCCACTGCTTTTTCCTCCACACTCCAGCATCCTAGACAACATAATGGCATACAAATAGAACCCAGATGTTGGTTAGGACCTCCCTGGTGGCCGTAAAGCCCAAAGCTGTTGCTTAAATCATTTTTTAGGTAGAATATAAAGGATGCAAGGCAGGGCACACATGGAAACTAGTTAAAGTATGTTCGCACTCCCCACTTAATACAATGAATTAATAATCAGGGGGAAACAGTATGCAATGGCTAGTTACTAGCGGATTTATCTGGCTCATATGATGTATTAAGTTATACTGAGTCAGGGCTTAACTTATTTATTGTTGAAATATTGTTACTTGTTGGTGTTTGGGAGTGCTATCTGGTGAACTGGTCCAGCAGCGAAAGGAGTCCCTCTAGGAAGAATGGTGATTTAATGGGTCATCAGACGCAGTGCACAGTGAACAATTTGAATTTGGCCAGATGGGCAATAAAACATCTATTGAATAGGCGTCTTCTTAAAATATATAGGTTCTCTTTGGTTTAAAAATCTCTTCTCTCTATTTAAATCTAATATTAATACTTTTAAATAATGTAATAGTTAATTTAGGTGTATTCGCCTCTTGTGTGGTAATGGTGCTGGCGGCCTTGCTATAAATGTGTGTCTTGTCTAGTTGTTTTCTTCTTCCTCAAAAGGTTTGTTAAAGCCCAGGTCTGACATGTTTATTGTCCCAGGTTCTGCTTGTGTCATGAACTAGAGGAAAACATATTAGTGAGCCAAATTTAAAAAATTGGATTGGATTGGAACCCTAACCCTAACCCTAACCCTAACCCTAACCCTAACCCTAACCCTAACCCTAAACTGAGTGCTTTTTTATTTTACATATAAAAATTGTTCTTTAACTTTGTTTGCTTTTTTGGCATATCTTCAATTTTGCTTACTTGAGTGGTAATGGATTTTCACTCCCAGCACCATTTTACAAAATCAAAAATATCTGTCCTTTTTTTTTTTTTATGGCCAAAACCTATATATATATATTTTTTTGACCTTTTGGACCACTGCATTAGGCAGTTCTGTCTTATAGAACAGGTCATTTTCATTTATGAATTGTAAGGTCTGGGTACTGAATGGTAGACTGGAACTTTTATTTTATAATGAAAGAAACACTACACTTTTCCTTATATGTGCTCTTTAAAAACTCACATTGTCCTGTCTATGTATGTCCACACTTAACCAGATACATCAAACGTGAAGTGGTCATTATGTGGTTAGAGAAAGAGAGTGAGAGCGAAGGGCTAATAGACACAGGAGTGTGTTTATTATTAAAAATGCATGAATGCTATGCACATATCCAGACCACATTCAGAAATGTGTCACCACCTCCCAGAGCCCAAAAGACAGTCAACAGAGGGATGGATAAGCGGCTCAATCAAACAAAATTGCCCTGAAAAAGGAGGGAACGTAAAAGAGAACTGCTGCAATCATCGTTAGCGTTTGTGTGACAGGTGGAAAACGCCCTCCCCAGAGCAGCACTTACACAAAGCAACCAATCACAGGCCAGTCCTGATTGCCAGGGTGATTGGAGTGGCCCGTGCTCCGGGCCTAATGAAGCGATGCTTTATGGTTTGATGACAGCAGGGGAAAAAGAGAGGCAATCCAATAGCAACCGGCAACTACTCACAGCCTCTACTAAAGCTACACTCTGCTACAGAGCAGGCAATAGATCCTGGTCATTAAAAGTGAAAGGAGGTATGCTCTGTTTTGTTAGCCAGGCTGCTGACACCGAGAGATTACCTGCCTTGCCCTCCTGCATGCACTTATGAAAAAACTGTCAGAGCCAATGGACTATGAGGACCTCAGTACACTAAACCAGTTACCTCCTAACTCGGCACTGAGTTACCACAGCAACAGCCGCACTTGAAACTGACAAAACCCCACACATACAGGGCAAATGAGCAAAGAGGATATAATCATTTAAGTCCAGTCCTGGCAGCTGAGTGTGTTTAGCTACGAGACTCTTTGCTTATTCTCCAAATCAGCTGTGCAAAGTCGTTTTATTTGTACTGATTCAAAGGTTAGCAAAGGTGGACGTTTTTCATTACAGTGCTGTCATAGACGCTGCCGTCTGTGCAAGGCTGCACCTGCAGGGAAAGTTTAGCTCATCATTAAGTCAGCAGTGTGTTCTTTGGAGCAAGACAAATACAAACATTCAGAGAGAAATAGTCCCCTGTTTTCTCAGTGAATGTAAACTTTCAAAACACAGGGCCTCAACTTCCCTCATACTTCTCAGTTTATTGGCTCTGGACCATAAGGTTGCGGTGTGTATTCATACATCTCAGATGTATTTATCTGCGAGCGTACACACGGACACATGTACATATATTACACATATGATATATGAGGATATATATATATAGATAGATAGATAGATAGATAGATAGATAGATAGATAGATAGATAGATAGATAGATAGATAGATAGATAGATAGATAGATAGATAGATAGATAGATAGATATGGGTTATTTAATTGTTGTATGTATTTTTGTTTAAGTATTTATTCCGTTATTTACTGGCGGCTGTAAAAAAGGAAAGAAAGTTAATTCAGTGTCCATTTTAGTTGCATCAGTATTTCAGTTCCTATATATGGTTTCCTGGGGGACAAGTTTTAGGGGGAACCTAAAGAATATATATAGAGACAGTAGAGCACGGAGAAGCTGAACTTGTGTCGCTGTACTGCCAGAACCGTGTGGTTGAATAAATGCTAACGAACTCATTGTAACCCGACTCCCTTCCTATGCCTTGGAAGATGGTAACAAGATTGTGTTCAGAATACTTCACAGCACACCAAAACCGCCCCAGGAAGTGGTAAGGTCTTATCCACATACTGTAACTTTAGTGGATATCTCTGCAACACAATATATAAATGTTTAAGACACACCGTCATCACATATTCACGGTTATTTCTTCACATATTCACGGTTATTTCTTCACATATTCACGGTTATTTCTTCACATATTCACGGTTATTTCTTCACATATTGCTCCTTTTAAATTGTCCTTTCAAATTTGTTATTATTTTTTGCTACCTATGTGTAATTTTTATGCCTTGCAGCGACAATCTGAAAATGTACAAACACATATACACACCCACACCCATACACACTCTCTTTCTCTCTCTCTCTCTCTCTCTCTCTCTCTTTCTCTCTCTCTCTCTCTCTCTCTCTCTCTCTCTCTCTTTCTCTCTCTCTCTCTCTCTCTCTCTCTCTCCCAGACAACCACCTCCTCTGTTTTTCTATGAATTCTAAATCAGTTAACAGTGGGTTTCAGACCCCTTCATTTTGCTCTGCATTGATTGAGTGAAATTCATATTATAGTCAGCTCAGGCACCAGCTGAAAACACTGAAAGCCTCTCTGATTCTGTTATGCAGTTCACAACAAACTACAATCAAAACAGACGAACAAAATCACACAAAATACTTCAGGTAATGTTTAATGATCCCTCAAATTACATACTTCTCCACTTCATATCCTTAACAATAGCATTTCCTCTTCATTTGCATGGTACTGCTTGGTACTTCTTTAGACGGACTGAACTACGCCCGTGTAATTTTGTCTCGCACACAGCTGGGACAGCTGCAGTACTTCTTGTCCAACTGTGTTGATTTCTGGCATGAATTTATAATCAACCATGGAAAACAAAAGACGCCTCCAACAACACTGACCACCTCACAGCACATTACTGCATCTCATCACAGTCTTTTGCCATACAATGTGTTTCTCCATGATTAAATTTGGCTCGATAAGGAAGGCAGAGTGTGGAATGCAGAGATATCATTTCATCCTCTATTCATCCCAAAAATGCTACTGATAATATTATGGAGTGCAAGGAAGTCATTTATGTTTGACAGTGATAACATATTCAACATATTTCGAGTGACTGAGCCTCATGTATGCGTTTCATTTCAAGGGTGCCTGCCTTGTGGCAGCATTCCTTTAAAGCACTGCCAATGATTAAAAGAGCTGTTCAAATGACTGTTTACTGAGCTCATTTAACCCTAATGTTAAATTAAATATGAAGAGTGACAAGAGGAGTGGTGTATTACTAGCAGGATCGAGTAAAGGGGTGGGGGATTTCTAGCATGCCAAAAAGACAGGGACCCTCAAAGGTTACGCCTTTTTTTGTTTTTTGGTTGTTTTGCATGCTAAGATTAATTTTAGATGCAGATGGCCCCCCATGAACATTTGTGGTAGTGTTGTACCAACACTGTCAATTAAATGCATGATGAGGAGGTTGAGGCAGGATGTAAGTGCAGAGTGGTTGTATTAAAGGGTGTCAAGGAATCATAGTCAGAACCGTAGCTGGGTCAAAACACAGCATCAAAAACAAAACCATGATCACAGAAAAACAATATATATAAGCTAGGGTCTGAACCAAGGAAAGAAAACAGAGACACAGACGGGGACATAGACGGGGACTCAGATGGGGACACAGATGGGGATACAGACAGGGACTCAGACAGAACACTCAGAGACTTTGCAAACAGGCAGAGCACACAGGTTATAAATGGAAGTCGTGATGAGTCCTAGAACTGCTGCAGGTGTGAGCAATGGGTGGGACCAGGGCGGAGCAAGAAAAGAGTCATGTGCAGCATCGCACAGGCACCAGAGGGGGCAGTATGTGACAAAACGCAATACTGGCAATGAGCAAGACCACAAAGCAAATTCTACCAGAACCTAAAAGCACATTGGCAGATTGAACTGACAAACAGCAGTAAAGGAAAAAAAGCCCATAGCAAAAATCTATAATGCTAGTATTTCATGGGAAGCAGTGGTAGTGGGCGGTATTCCATTTGGAACGCATTCTAAGGTATTCATTTCACCGCTACCCCACAAATAAGCAAGTTAGCTAACAGTGTAAAACACACTAACAGGAGCTCCGCACCACAACAGCTGAGTCAGGTTTCTGTCAGTAATCCCCTCATCCCTCAGTGTGTAGTGAGTTACAGTCTGAGTTAACCCATAAACCCACAGTGACGTATGTGTAGCAAGCCCTTGAAAAGTCTGGAAAATTCCTTATACAGCTTCATCCAAACCCATGGAGTCCCTAAGTGACCTACACTGAGCATCCTGGATGCACTCAGATGACAGTTTGCGAATTTGTGAACGTTTGTTGATCTCATGGTGATGTGCTTGGTTAGTGCTTCAGTCAAAACCAGCTGATTTTGTATTATCTTGTATTTGTATCTAGTTGTATCTATAAGGTCTGTTCCAACCCAGTTTTTAAAGGTCTAATACTTTGATAACATGTTCTGTATTACATAGAACCAATTCTGACCCGATTTCTAAATCTAAATGATGAAATACAAGTTGCTGAGACATAATTATGGCTTAAAATAGCTACAGAAAATGTATAGAATGCAGAGATATTGCTTCATCCTCTGCTCACCCCAAATGTGGCACTGATAATATGATGAAAAGGAAGTATTTTCTGTTTAACATTAATGACATATTCAGCATATTTTGAGTGACTGTGCCTCATGGATGTGCCTACCAGTTACCCGTATATTTTACTTAAAATAGTTACAGAAGATGTCAGAAGATGGACCTCTTAGTCCAACCATTGGTCTCTTAAATTGGCTATAGGATAACCATTAGCAATAGTTAATAGGGCTAGTACCTCAAATATGCTCACCTGTGGTGCACTTCCATCAGTCAGCTGTATCACACAGCAGCTACCTGTTGCTTCACCTATATGGGAATATGTATATAAACAGCTGTTACTAACAGCGTAAATGAGGGATTTACTGCACTCCTGCAGAGTCTGTCAGAGTTGTAAGCATAAGTGTACAAAATGCAAGTATGAGACAGCTATATATATATATATATATATACTGTATACTATCATAGTGAAGACGAAGCAGGAAACACACTGCGCTGTGAGCAGCAGGGAAGAATTGTCATTCAGCACTACCTGAATGGTGGTAAACAGACCACGCACAGAAACTACTCCACAGTCCAGCACCACAAAGCACAATATAGTACATGTACCAGTAAGATACACCAAGAAGACTAACAGTCCCAGCTATTTACAAGATGTGCATTTCTCCAATCATGAGTGAAACACTCCTGAGAGGCTCCACCTCATGCCCTCCAACAGCTGATACAGTGGGGAAAATAAGTATTTAGTCAGTCATCAATTGTGCAAGTTGTCCCACTTAAAAAGATGAGAGAGGCCTGTAATTGACATCATAGGTAGACCTCAACTATGAGAGACAAAATGTGGAAAAAAATTGAGAAAGTCATTTTGTCTGATTTTTAAAGAATTTATTTGCAAATAATGGTGGAAAATAAGTATTTGGTCAATAACAAAAGTTCATCTCAATACTTTGTTGTATATCCTTTGTTGGCAATGACAGAGGTCAAACGTTTTCTGTAAGTCTTCACAAGGTTGGCACACACTGTTGCTGGTATGTTGGCCCATTCCTCCATGCAGATCTCCTCTAGAGCAGTGATGTTTTGGGGCTGTCGGCGGGCAACACGGACTTTCAACTCCCTCCAAAGGTTTTCGATGGGGTTGAGATCGGGAGACTGGCTAGGCCACTCCAGGACTTTGAAATGTTTCTTACGAAGCCACTCCTTTGTTGCCCTGGCAGTGTGCTTGGGATCATTGTCATGCTGAAAGACCCAGCCACGTTTCATCTTCATTGCCCTTGCTGATGGAAGGAGGTTTGCACCCAAAATCTCACAATACATGGCCCCATTCATTCTTTCATGTACACGGACCAGTCGTCCTGGTCCCTTTGCAGAGAAACAGCCCCAAAAGCATGATGTTTGCCACCCCCCATGCTTCACAGTTGGTATTGTGTTCTTTGGATTGCAACTCCGCATTCACTTTCCTCCAAACACGACGAGTTGTGTTTTTACCAAATAGTTCTACTACTTTGGTTTCATCTGACCATATGACATTCTCCCCAATACTCTTCTGGAACATCCAAATGCTCTCTAGCAAACTTCAGACGTGCCTGGATATGGACTGGCTTAAGCAGGGGACAACACGTCTGGCACTGCAAGATCTGAGTCCCTGGCGTCGTTAGTAGTGTGTTGCTGATGGTAGCCTTTGTAACGTTGGTCCCAGCTTTCCTGCAGGTCATTCACTAGATCCCCCCTTGTTGGTTCTGGGATTTTTTCCTTACCGTTCTTGTGATCATTTTGACCCCACGGGCTGAGATCTTGCGTGGAGCCCCAGATCGAGGGAGATTAGTAGTGGTCTTGTACATTTTCTGATTATTGCTCCCACAGTAGATTTCTTCACATCAAGCTGCTTGCCTATTGCAGATTCAGTCACCTTCCCCAGCCTGGTGCAGGTCTACAATTCGGTTTCTGGTGTCCTCCGACAGCTCTTTCGTCTTCACCATAGTGGAGTTTGGAGTGTGAGTGTTTGAGGTTGTAGGCAGGTGTCTTTTATACTGTTAACGACTTCAAACAGGTGCCATTAATACAGGTAATGAGTGGGGGAAAGAGGAGCCTCTTAAAAAAGAAGTTACAGGTCTGTGACAGCCAGAAATCTTGCTTGTTTGTTATTGACCAAATACTTATTTTCCACCATTATTTGCAAATAAATTCTTTAAAAATCAGACAAAATCACTTTCTCAATTTTTTTCCACATTTTGTCTCTCATAGTTGAGGTCTACCTATGATGTCAATTACAGGCCTCTCTCATCTTTTTAAGTGGGACAACTTGCACAATTGGTGACTGACTAAATACTTATTTTCCCCACTGTATATACATATAATAAATCCACTAAAAGCCTGATTAATTAACTGATTAGTTACTGATTAGATCAAATATGTTTAGTACTGTTGAATGTTGAAAGCACTGCAGAATGGACCAAGACTGGGAAACACTGCATGAGACGGAGTTACTATTAATACTCAGTAATGGCCAATACTCAAATATTGGTATGAGATTAAAAGGATGCCATACCTCTCCCCTTCACTGCATTTACCCTGGCAAACATGTCTTCTTCATTTCTACATATTATAATATGAGATTGCCTGAAGTAGACCAGTGTGATTCAGTTTTGCTCACAGCTGGAGCAGCTGCAGTACTTTATGTCCATCTGAGTTGTTTACTGACATGAATTTATAATCAACCTTGTTTGTAGAAAGCAAGCTTATGCTATAGTCAGTGAAGTTGTCAACTGACAACTAATGCAACAGAGCTGTATGAGAAAACTCCCCTCAAATTTACAGCAATAGTACAACATACCCTCTGCTTGTGTGTTAAGATGTTATGATGGTCTCCTGACCATTGCAGTGTAAAGGTTTAACAGTGTGGTGTCTGCTGTGTATGCTAAAGATTCTCTCTAGCCTCCATGTGTATCTTTTATTCTCAGTAAAATAGGATTTAGGACCACAATATTCTCTATTGTCTGCTGTTGTGCTGTGTTCAACGTAGGAACTATGTAGGAGCACACTGACCTTGACCTTTGATTTAATATCAATGTGCATTTCCCAGCCACGACAATTAATAAAGCTACTGAGTATATACTCTGTTTATGTTGTTATTATTATTATTATTATTATTATTATTAATATTATTGTTGTTGTTGTTATTATGTTATTAACCGCATCCCTAATTTGCATTATTCTCATTATTGATGTAAAAAAGAAAGAAAGAAAGAAAGAAAGAAAGAAAGAAAGAAAGAAAAAAAAGAAAGAAAGAAAGGAAGGAAGGAAGAAAGAAAAAGAAGGACAAAGAGTCTGGATGAGTTCTATGTAAATAAAAATGCACAACTTTGCCCTCCAGTCATCCATGCAGAAGAGTTAGAAAATAAGGTGAAAGATGACTTCTTGACCAATGTTTCCTCATGTCTCAGGGCCCGTCTGGACAAAACACAAACTGCACTGTTCACTCCGCTGATGGCCTCAAGTTATTTTGTTCCTCCCTCTCATCTCTCTCTCTCTCTCTCTCTCTCTCTCTCTCTCTCTCTCTCTCTCTCTCTCTCTCTCTCTAAACTGAATGTGAAAACATGTTGACTTTAAGTGAGCCGGTGCACAATGCGTCATAGTTTTCTGCCTAAAACGTTTCATTTTTACAGCACTGTAAAAAAAAAAAAAAAGCCCATGGAATTAGATTCAGTGAAGTAGAATATCTTAATCAATTGGAAGCCTTACTTCCAGATCACAACAGATTCACCAGCCATTAGCCTCCAAGTGTGAAAAAGCAAATAAACAGAACAAAGAGGCCCCACAGACCTTCATCCAAGTTCTTTCTTTTGAATGATAGCTTTATGAAGGTATTTTATATGAAGGTAGCTTTATTTAGGTATTTTAAAACCAGGCTGTAAAACTCTGTTTGAAATGCCATTGTTCATTAGTGAACATTTTGGGCCACTGCCACAGCTCTGCGCTGTTTTTTCAAACAGGGTCTGTGGTCTTACAGAACAATTATCCTTTATAGAGGAATGCTGAAATGCACTGGCACAAAATGCACATTGGACACCCAAGTTGGAACCCTTCATTTCTTTTGCTTTCTTGGTTTTAAACCAAGGCCAAATCCAAAGTCACCCTGCTTAGCTAAAGCAGTTTAATTTATGAGGATAAAGGCTGATGCCGTAATGGGACCCAACTGACAGTAAAACCACTTATCGCAAACCACCAGTGAAGCAGGGACACATTACAGCACATCATAGCAATTCATTTACCTTTCGTCATTAGCATAAAGTCCACGATGCATGCAAATTCTGGAATTTACATTAGCATAATGAATTTAGCATTAAAAGTGATGTATATGTTAGAAAACTTTTCTGCACATGTCAACATATCGGCACACATACAACAAGTTTTAGTAGCCACTATAAGAACAAGAACCAACGAGCATATGCATTTTGAAGGGGTATTGGGTTGGATTGGAAGGTCCTGCATTCTTAAGGAACTGGTGTTCTAATTTTCTGAAGACGCAGTGTTATGCCTAGATTTGTGTTGCCACCAGGTGGAAGACCCTTCACAGTGTTTTCATGCCGTACAGTGGTCCCATTTAATGTTAAGTGTCTCTAATAACCGTGTGTTATCTTAACAGTGTATCTTAATACAGCATACATAACGGCAAGTATTCTCTAATGTTGTTATAATCTGATTATAATAGTGTAAGAAATGTTTATCTGCATTTATATACACATCAGAATGTTTATATAACGACACTACCTTCCAAGTCTCGATGTGCAATTCGTAAGCTGTTCTACTGTGCTTCATCTGTAGCAGTAACTACAACTACAGTAGTTACATTGTTTTACCTGCATTGTTAATGTGTAATTACACAGTTATTAAAAACTTAATTACATTTAAAATACTCTATACGTGTGGATACACTATATTATACAGTACAGTCTCTACACATTTATTTTTACAAGTGTAATTGTGATTTCTGAAGTTCATTTATAAGGCTTCACTGGTCATTATACCAAATGAGTGTGTGGTATGTATTTTTCTAGGAACGCCCGAGAACAGTTGACCCACCTTTTGGTTTGATGGTGGTGCACATTCGCTATTTGGACATGTAATGTCCCAACATTTGTTACTGTACTTTTAGTGACTGATATGACCTGAGTTTTCACTGGCTGCCATTATATGTGCCTCATTTCTAAAACCATCTGTGGACTGAATGAATCATTTGTAAATGTTAATGACTGCGACATCACAACCATGATTCATTTTAAACGGCTTGTTTTTCCATCGTAGTTTTCATACATGGTCTGTCTGCACTTTGAAGTAAATAATGCATTTTTTATTAAACTTCATAATATGAGCTCTTTAATAAAAACATGATGACGGCAAGCAAAAGTGGTAATATCAGTCCTCTGCCAGACTTCGAGCTGTGAGGCCGCACCACTCAGACACTGGGTGGACAGTTTTAAGTCCAGCCAGGAAACGACATCTCACAAACCTCAAATGGCCTGACATAATGACGGTAAAACATAAGCTCACACCTGCAGGCTTCTGCTCGAGACCTAGACTTATGAAGAAACCTAAAAATATGTGCTCATTATGCTTTTTCATCACCACAGAGGAAAGACAGCCGCACACCCACGGCTACGCAATAGCACGCCAAATGAATGATTTGCAATAGCACATACCATATGGCCAAAAGCCGCAAAGGACTTCTCTTTGCTCAAGAATGTTATTGTAGCTATACAGTAAGCCACCAGCTGACATTAGGGCATCTAGTTGGGATCCATATGATCATAGTTAGCACATTATGGATATTAATATTGGGCCATGTGTTTCTTCTATGAACCTCAGAGGCTTTTAAAATCTTTAGAAGCAACGTGATGATAGATTTCAAATCAAATCAAATCAAATCAAATCAAATCAAATCAAATCAAATCAAATCAAATCAAATCAAATCAAATCAAATCACTTTATTGTCACATCACATTTTCACAGGTGTGAAGGTGAGTGAAAAACTTAGGTACGTAGTCCCTTACAGTACTTCAGTACAAACATATAAATAGACAATAAATATATACAATACTAAACACAAAATCTCTGTTACACTAATTTACAGTTATGAATAAAAGTTATGAATAAAAACTATGATATATGCAGATGTACACATTACCATATAGCACTATGGTAAGGCTGAGGTAGATGAGAGATGCAGGGTATGAACAGGGCATAGAATATTATATATGTATATACATACACTACAGATATACAGTGTGGATGAAGGATAACAGTAGGTCAGTCTATGTGTAAATATGCTAATGTAAAGTGCAGAGTGATGATTGTCCATGGAGATCATCATTTAGATGGTTTTGGTGAGGTGTGCTGAACCAGGTCCATATACTGGTGCATCAGCACTATTGAAAGCTTACAGCACCTGGTATTCCCAAGCAGTCTCCCATCCAGGTACTAACCAGGCCCTACACCGCATAGCTTCCAAGATCAGACAAGCTCGGGCGTTCTCAGCGTGGTATGACCGTAAGCAACAGCGTGGTACGACCGTAAGCAACAGCGTGGTATGACCGTAAGCAACAGCGTGGTATGACCGTAAGCAACAGCGTGGTATGACCGTAAGCGATTTAAAACCCCTTTACATCTTTCATACTTTGCTAGCACTCCATGACAGCTTCATTATCACGTCCATGATGACATGAATGTGATGCAAACGAGACAAAAAAAATGCATCCTCAACATTTCACTTAGCACAAATGACTGCACATAGGATGGCCTGCCTGTAAAATAAGGTTTCTACCATAAAGCAATGCAGTAGAAAAAAAAGCCTCAGGAGCAATGAAAGAACTTCATGGTGAGTTAGTTTCCAGACTTAAACAGACACCCTTAATTCTTTCCACCGCACCCCCATCCCACCACAGTCAACCTGCACTAATCACATGATTGAACGTTCTCAGAATCAATATGACACGGAGGATGGAGGCCTCCTTTTGGCAAACCTTATGAAAGTGAATGTCACTGCAAATGAACATTAGATTCTCAACGGAGACGTATAAAAAGATTCAGACCCTGTAACGCAAGCGCTTCCCTCATCCCCACCACACCCACATTCTGCAGTCGTTCAGAGCGATAAAAGAATGCTCAGAAGTGTCGTATTAAAAAGTGTGTCAGATAAAAAGAGGTCACTGAGAGATGCGGGGAGTGTGGGAGAGTAGAGCTCCAGTCAGATGTACCATCGATAGTTCACAGGCAGTAGTTGTACTGGTGGTCCTGATTAACTCACAGATACCTATGAAATACACAACACACACCATTTAAAGTCAGCTGAAAATCCGAAAGGTGAAACACAACCACCGGCGTGGAATTCGGTCTAAAATACAGCAGCACTGCCAGGTCATTTGGGCTTGATGTTGTGTAGTGGTGTGGTGGAGAGCGGGTGGTTGTGAGCGGTGCAATTACACATCTGCTAACAGTTAGCTCTGCGTGCTTGGCAAAGACTTCAGCCGAGGACTATCTCTCCTTCCCTCCACCCCACTCTCTTGCGCTCTCTCTCTCTCTCTCTCTCTCTCTCTCTCTGACCTGTGGGTAATTGGTGGGAGCGAGCTTGGTTTCTGCTGCAGTGATTCCACCCAGCCTGCTCTCAGAGCACCAAGAGCGTGCCGGCAAAACACTGGGGAGAGATAGCAGAGAGGAGAGAAGAGAGTCTGATAGAAAATGGCGTTATGTTGGGGGGATTACAGAGGGATTTTGAGAGAACACAATCAGTGTAGGAGATGGTGAGGGAACCGAGGTTTCTCCTTATTGATATACTGTATATATCACCTTTTAAATGTTAACGTGTGACCAACAGCTGTCCCAGAACCGGAGAGGCTGTTCGAGCAAATGAGGGATATGTCCATATTAACACCCCTGATGACTTTAGAAGAAATGTTTTCTAAGGAGTGATACATTTAATGAGGTTATATACATTTTGTGTGTGTGTGTGTATATATATATATATATATATATATATATATATATATACGACTCAGAATTTTGTCAGTCAAATCGGATTCGCCCGTCTTGGTCGACAATTCAACTATTCGTTCACGTTTTTTTTCTCCATGTACATGATCTAGTAATCAGTAAATCAGTTTGCATACATTTCAGATCTGATCTCCTCATTTAGAAAGTCAGCAGAGTCACAGGAACATATTTCTGAACTAAAAGAGACGGATCCTGGATCCTGGACGAACTGGATCCTGATTTAATTACAGGATATAGGGCCAGCTTTACGCCAGTCGGCAGCTCGTATTTATGCTAAACATTAGCGCTTATAGCTTATAGTCTTTTTAATTTCACCTCTAACAGCTTCTTCAGTAGGAGGATGCTTCGCCTTTCATCTCTCATAAATAATGAACTGCTAAATAAAACCAGATTACTCCATATTTAAATTATTTCTAGATGAAAAGAAGAACGGTAGACCTGAAACCGTTTAAATATGTTACCCGCGCTGGAATAATGATCTCTCGTTTATCGGCACGCGTATTAAGTGACTGTACTTATCCTTAAATAAAGATAATCTCAGCTGTAGAGGAATCAATAAACATATCTGAAATTTAGGTTCTAAAATAAGGAGTTATAATAAAACAAACATCTTCGGTCCATTTTTCCCTCACCACAAACAGCCGTTATGTCTAAATGAAAGTCAGCTCACAGGTTTGAAGCAGTGTTGGATGTCTGACTAAGTGAAGAGCAGAATTCGGTTTCATTTGTTTAGATTCTCTTCTTCAAAAGCTCCTCCAGACTTCTCTGAGACATCGCTCCCCCCGTGTCTCTCAGCTTCACGGCTTCCTTAGCGGTGAACCGCCAGTGCACGTCATCACGTGGATTCATTTTTTTTAGCAAGGATACGTCACAGCCCAGCTAGAACTTAAATATATATTTATTATTCCCCTTTTAATAATTATTAAAATGTCTTTTTACATTCTTAAAGTTCTTGTGCATTTTTGTAAGCTTTAGTCTGTTTTACGGGGAAAAAAAGGCTACTGTTGTCAGTCGACTTAAAGGGTTTCAGTCGACTTAAAGGGTTTTTGGTGTTTTTGTTTTGGTGTGGCAAAAACTGTAGTGTGAAGAAAGTAGGTGAATTTTCAGGTGTGTGGAAGCAAACGGTCATGTGCGACTCCAAGTCTACAGGAAATTCTGCTCAGAATTCTAGCAGGGAAGCATCCAGCCGTTCTGGCCCAACTGTCAGTGGCTGAACACATTACACTCTGTTAGGTACGTTTAAGCTTTGAGCATATTTGTGAGCTGACAGATTCTACTACATACATAAATTCAGTCATTCATCATCTAAGCTCCTTATCCTACTGGGTCGCAGTGGTTGCTAGAGCTTGCTTCTGCACTCACTGGGCCTGGACAGGCTCTATACAAAGTGTGTACTGTATATATAGAAAGAGAGACTGGAAAGAGCTTCAGAGGAAATGAGACAGCAATTCCAAAAAGGAAAAAACATGTGGCACGTTTGAAAAAGTAGAATGATTTTCTGCTTTTTGAGTTTGTCTTCAATTCAGCCAAGGTGGCTCTGATGACATGAGGTCATGAGCCTGTTGGTCTCCATGGTAAAGGTGAAATAAGCCAGGCTCTGTGCCATCCAGGACTTGCAGTGGAAAAAGCACTTCCAGCACTGAGAGCAATGAGAGCTGTTTGAACAGCTGCTCCCCTCTGCTGCCACTGGCTGTAACTCCTACACCCTCAGCCATTCTTAACACCTTTCCTTCCCACAGTTTCAGACACATTTCTCAAAGGGATTCTTCCTTTCCGAGCTGAGGTCCCATTCACGGCGCAGGTGAAGTTACTCTTAAAGGAACATTCCAGTGTTTTTCTCCACTAAGGGTCTTATTTGGCTTTCCCCTTTCTGATAGCTGTCAGTCAGAAGCCTGTGAAAACTTCACCCTCTCTGCTGAAATCAATAACATGCTTGTCCAAAGGTTATGCATAAATGTTTGATCATACAATTCAGCAGCTCCCCACAGTCCTTATAATAAGTGTGTTTTTAATGTGGTGGTTTTCCTGACTTGGAAGGAGGTGTTGTTATTCATCACTCTGATACAGCTGATCTCTTACTACAGTTAATTGCCTTGCCCTGTCCACACTGTGTCACTGATGCTCACTCTTCCATAGCACCCCGGTGGTCTTTCCCCACCTTTCTGATGTAATGAATGTTCCTCTTATTATAACTATAATTATTATATATCTGTTATTTACGCAGGTTCTTCCACGCTAATGGTGCACACAAAAACTCCATAGTGGAGAATATGTAGCCTGCTTTACTGGAATACACTGAGATTCAAGCCCGTCATAAAACTGAAATGTCAAATTGCATTGACAGAACAAACCAGTTGGACAGCACAGCTGGACGGATACACAGCACAGCGGCTATCTGAACTCTATCAAACTCAAACACAATCAGTGCAGCATTCAACAACTTTTTACTCATGTTAAACAGCAGGATAGCACCCCAGCCCCCATAATAGCAAAAACACCATCTAATCATAGCCTATGGTATATTATAGCCTATAGCTGTGACCAATTCCTCTAGTTGTAGTGACAGCACAAAACTCCAGTTCCACACACCAGCCATGTGGCTTGTCACCACCAGACAAAGTGACATAATTTTATTAAGAGCCTCTAGCACTTTCGTGACCTTGAACACACAATACAACACAGACAGTTACAGGTAACTTAACCTTAAGTCAAAGCTTCAGTAGCAATTATCTACACTCCACATTTATGACTGCATTTGCTTTATCAGCATTATTACTTTCACAAGTCCCTGCTATATAACAAAGACACCAGAGAAATGCTGTCATAAGTTAATGATAATATGCTTGCATGGGAAATTCAGAGAGGGCTTAGAGCAGCAGAACAATGGCTCTATAATGAAAACGGACATAGCGGAGGTGCCAAGATACTTAGCATATACTCATTTTCAGTATCGCACAAGTCCACAAGTTCGCAGCCAACCATGCAGCTGACAAAGTCCTTTTACAGGAGTAGCACACACCACAGCAGGGTGTTGAGATGTGTGTGTATAGTACTATGTCTAGAAGTATAGTTATATTATTGTATAAATATGTATATATATATATATATATATATATATATATATATATATATATATATATATATATATATATACACTTATGCATATTATAATCATACATCTAAAGAATAGTTACAGGAATAGTTTCACCCAGAAGGAATCATCCAACCATCCAAAAGGATAAAACCTGTAGGCTTGACATTGTGATACATGCAAATGATTCAAGTTTCATGCTCGTGCATGTGACATAAGCAAGGTCTTATTGATGTACCTTACAGGCCTAACAGCCACAGTTGCAGACATTCAGTGGGCAGTGATGCCCTCAATGAGCCATCCTGTTAGTGCCAGTACCATTGGCAGACAGCCTCATGACGCATGACTACATGGACGTATTCTGGGTAAAACTATTCTTTTGATGATGAGTGTATATACATGTAGGACACAAACACAAATGGCAAATGCACTACAGCCATACATTTTCTCTTAACAGTAGGCACAAGAACCGTATCAACCAAACCCTCCAGCCCAACACAACAAAACATAAACAACACATGCACTCGCTTATACTATAAACTACAACAGAACCACAATGAAAACATCCCATATGTAAGGGGAGTTTGAGCCTGACATAAGCCTACTTGCATGACCTTTTGCATGACCATGCCTCCCGACCTCCTCAGAGGCACTCCTCCCCAGCAGACCCCACAATGTATAAACTGCTCCTGCTGGAACAAAACATCAAATCTTTATATTTGATTTTTAATGTAAGTCAGTGGAACCAAAGTGTTTTTCCAAGTAATGTTGAGCTGTTTCTTTTCCGTTCATTCATCATGACAATTAAACACAATGAAAACAGCAAAAGGCATTTCCAAATTCGGCCAAAAACTAAACAACACCAAAACTAAACACAAGCGATATATTAATGTTGTGTATTAACATTCCTCTGGGTCCAGACAAATGGTGAAGTCGTCCTGTTATTTGGCAGCTTGTTCCATTCCACCTTAAATTGAGCAGTTGTTACATTCTGGCTGCCATACAGGCGCCTGAATGTAACTGCTGTATGATTTAAGGTGAAATGGGAAATTCCAATAAGAAACCAACTTCAGCTTTGTCATTTGTCTCATATGTGTATCCCATATCTCCGTGCCTAGGATTGTCAGACACTGCTGGAAAATTGCAGTCATTCATGCAATCACTACCAGCTGGTCCATGGCTTGTTGTGCGGACAAGTCGGGGAGACTGCAATGCCACGATAAAGATAAAGAATGCAAGTACAGCAAAGATAAATAACCAAAATGCACACGCAGTTATACAAACAAATGCGTGCACACACACACACAGGCACATAAACTGCCTTCACTCACAAAACTCCCACACAATCTCTGCTGGGAAATTAGTTTCATTTTCCCCCCCTCTGTTACAATTTACAGCAAGTATCTCACCCACTCTTGTCTCCCCGCAGATCTAATTTCAGCTCGATTCATATCAAGATTCAGATTTCTTATTAACATTTAAGCGTCGGTGCTACAGCGTGCCGCACACAGCCTTGAAGCCTCCAATGGGTGCTGGTGTTTGTAGTTCTAATCAGGCAGATCTTCCTTTCAAAGCAGAGAAAGAGCAATTTTACTCCGCTCTCAATAATGCTGCAATGATTGCTGGTGATGCTGAGCCACACAGTGATAGTCATGTGGCTCGGCCTTGCTGCAATCAGCCTAGTATTCATCTCATATGAATTTGCAAAACTCTTACATCGAGTCTTTTTAAAATAAACGTCTATCTCTGCAGGTTTTTGTGCAGATAATCTTTGAAAAAGCCTGCTAGAGAGGAAATTATTTTCACAGTCATCACTTCAAATCCTCCACCACCACAGTCAGGTGCAGGGTACATGTACAGTGGGCATTATACCTCATGGAATCGTGGGCAGCTCCCATGTTTATCTGGCTACTCCAGTATTGGCTGGCTGCTTATGCTAATACTAACTTCACTAGTGACAAAATGTTTGCTTTAACAATTCTTCGTCTGGAAATGCTCTTTTCTGGCTTGGTTATGTGCCGTTCCACCCAAGAATTGAGGTCTCATACATCTTCACAGTTTTTCTAAGTTCTGGTAGACATAGTCACAGTTATTAGATTAATAAAGACCACCTGGGTGAACCACCTCTGGTTAATCAGGAATACCAACGACTTTCCCTGAATTCCACCCGGCCCCCAATTTTAGTTTTGAGAAGTTCCAGGGCATCCTAAATTTGAATTAGGGGTTCCCACACACCCCAGGACCCATTGTATATTGCACCATAGGTATATATGAACCTTGGGCTAGCTCATTCTGCATCTACACACTAAAGCAGTGCCAACAGGTCTTTGTACACTTTAACAATTGGTAAACAAATGGCATACCAACTTAGGATGGAGTCAGTGAGTTTTGTTTATGCATGAGACCATGAACACAGAAGTGTACATTTTCACATGAGCCGCTTTAGGAAAGAACAGGTTTTGTTTCCTAACTCAGTGAGCTAAATATATTTTTTAAGCGTGACACAAATCAGCATATAACTTCTGAATCCACTGCATATGATCATGCTAGTGCTTTCAAAGTGTGCCCCAAAAGATAAATGGCTCAAAGGGAACTTGTTAAAGGGAGCCTTAGTGCAAGTCTGCAAAGTCAGAAAACTCTATCATGCCAGAATGGAATTGGAGCCCATTTCTCTATTACAAGGTGACATCATCTTGCAATACAGTCCTTATTGCCTGCCTACCATCAAGCTTCTCATGTCTACACACAATACACAGAAAGCTAAAACAGTAAAAACTGCTCCAGTGTAGTTCGTAAAAAGTGTATCAGGTCTACCAGCTTGTTCTATCTCCCTTTCTGGATCCAGACTCAATCTGATATGAGGTAACCAACATCATAGTAAGAATAGACACTATGTAGCAATATGCTGTTTTGGCAATTGACCCATCAGAGCACAATGTGCAAGCTGAGCAATCAGAGTACATTGGACTCATCAGGAGGTGAGGTTTAAAGAGACACAAGCTGTAACAGAGCTTTTTAGAAGGTAGATGAATACAGAACATATTGTGTTTTGGTAAAACTGAAGCATGTAAACCTATTATTGTAGACACCAAACATAAAATTATGAACACTGAAAATGAGCGTAATGGCTCCCTGTAAAGGGCAACTCTTTTAACCTCTTTTAATTGTGGTCTGATGTTGAATTAGGCTCTTTTAGGTTTATTAAATCACTATTAGCAAAATGATCTCTTGAAATGATTTGATATTATTAAAGCACTACATATTGTAGTGACCCTCTATTGGCTGACACTGGCCTCTAGAAGCTCCTCAGCTTGTTGTTGTTATTGTTGATGTTGTTCTTAATGTCACTGTTAATTAATTTAAGGCTGGTAAATGTCTTTATTGTGTTGTTCCGTGTAAGGGATGCTTGTTGTTAGTGTGTTTTGTGTGGGAGGTGGTCAACAGTAGCATGACCTCCCCATGAGTTCAGTGCTTAATAAAACAGCACTTCTTACAACAGAATGATGACATCCCCTGTGACTTACTTTACATCAGCACTTTAGTTTAGTTATTTAAGTTATAAAGTGCTAAAGCTTAATAGTATTTTTGCTAATGTGCTGGAACAAAGGGTCCAATCTCTTAGCAGTATACATCAACTGGGTAAATGTCCACTAAACCCAAAAACCTTCGAAGGTGTGGGACCACATGTGTTTCCATCCTTAAAAAAAGCAACTCGTAAACTTTCATCTATTGTCTTCCCGCACATTGATGCCGTCAGAGGTTTGAGATTGCTGTTTGCTGCTAGCAGTTGCTGTTTGGCCGCTTCAGACTATATATGATCAGAACAATTGCAAAAGTTGTTCATCACTGGTGTCAACAACAGGGACTAAGATGAGCAACATGTAATAAAAAGAGCATGTCTGAGAGCACAGCATTTTTAGCTCTGCTGTTTCTCTGATCCATATGGGAATATTGGCTGCACGTTTCTTCATCCTGCAAGTGTTACCCAGAAGATCCCCTTTTATTTCAGCTGTCTATGATGAAGCTCTGTGCTATGAACAACGCTTTATAGTCAGAGAGGTATATAGACCACAGCCCAATGCTGAGATCGACTCAGAGTAGTGAGAAAAAAAACACTGGGCTTGGATTCTTTTCCATGGGTGCAATGGACTGCCAGCATATTTATTTATTTAACCATCAATCTGCAATGTTGAAGGTCATTGTGAGATCGATATCACCAATGTTTGGAGCCAAAGAACACACTCTGAAACTGTTTCCCAGATATTTTGGTGTTTTCAGTAGTGGGTTTCTGTAAGGCCCAGGCCAAAATCATTACATCCACCCCACTGTACACAGTACAAACTAAAACAAAGGCCAACCAGCTGGAGTTCAGCATCTTCAAACATGCCAAACCGAGTCTGTAAACATTCAAAGAGATTCATTTCAAGGTTTTGTTTGACACCTCTCTCATTCAATCAAGCTGTTGGAGTCACTAATAATTGATTATCTGCTATTTTTACTGTGCAGTCTGGCTGCCACTGTTGCTTTTTGTCGTCATCACAATCGGCAGTGAAATACAGAATCAATAAAACGCCAGCAGGTGGAACTGGGAACGACTCAGACAGATTTATAGACTGATGCTGCATAGAGCTGACGGCAGAATTTACGACTGTGTTCAATGTCTTTCAACCCGCTGTTTCCCGGGTCTATGGCTGCTCTATTATGCTTAATAAGAGCTGAATTTATGGTCTGCAAGGACTCCACCAGGAGCAACGAGACACACAGAGTTAAGCGAGTGACAGAGTGAGAGGGGAAACGAAAAAGAGAAAGAGCTACAGAAAAAAGACAAGGAGAAAGAGAGAGAATAGCAAGGGAAAAGAGAGAGATCCACAAAGAGAGAAAGAAAAATAAATAACAGAAAGAAAAAGAGAAATAGGGAGACAGCAAGATAAAGGCAAACAAAGGGAAAAGAGAGAGATCTGAAAAAGACAGAGAAAGAGAGCAGCGAGAGAAAGAAAGAGAGGAAGGAAATGGATATGAGAGATAGTGAGAGCCAGAGAGACAGAAACAGAAATAGAGACAAGGGGGAGAAAAAAAGAGAAAAGCAGAGGGAAAGAACAACAAAACGAAAAGAAAGAAAGGGAAAGGAGAAAAATGGAAAAGACAGATGAGACAGAGAGAGAGAAAGAGACAGAGAAAAGGGGAGGTGAGAGATAAATGAGGACGGAGAGAGTGAGAGAGAGAGAGACTGAGCAGGAGAGAGACAACCTCTGTATGTGTGGGCAGTCAATGCCCGGTACCATAAACGCTGCTGGTGGTGTTTGCTGGGGCTCTAAAAGCCCCTCGCCTGCTCGTTCACCACAGGAGACTCTTTATCATGATTAATGCTCCCAGTCTGCGTTTCCCTCTGTTCTCTCTCCACGCACCACCTGAGGGCTAGAAACCAGAAACCTTCTCGCATCATTACCAAATCACTTAATGACCGCTATCAAAACCACCTGAACAACCATTATCCAACTCCTGTAACTATAGTCATTCAGCTAGGCAAAAATTAGCACGTGTGTTTAGCCTTGTTTTATATGCCCTTAACTCAGGGATGACTGCGCAGGGCTGGTATGATTACACGTGCCTCGCCATAAATAGCATGGCGTTCACATAAAGTCATCAACCTCGCCATCTGCGGCCATGCGATCGTGGCGTTTATGCGCCGCAGTAATGGCTGAAGAGAAAAATGACAGTGATTATCCAGGGCTAGGCTGAGTCCTTGGCCCACCGCAGTATAATTAGAGCCTGTGTGTTTTTTTTTTTGTTGTGTTTTTTTTTCTTTCTTTTACGTATGACTGAAACTAGTCAGGAGGCCGTCCTCACTCGGGCCAAAGAAAACTCTCCCCATCTAATTTCAGAGCAACCTGAGACACTAATGCCAGCCTCTATGTGGGGATTTTTAAGAAAGCGCCACATTCACTTTGACATTAGGATGAGGAGCTTGTGTTCTATTTAAAAACGGAATTCAAAGGCTACACGGCATGGGGAGCCTGCTTTCAGGAGACAAACCACAGCGACACTGCTGCTGGCTCAGAGAAAGCTGAGGTCATTGTACTGTCATACTGGTAAAGGACTGGACACCTGCTGTCTGTATTCATCCAGAGAGACAAAATAAAGGAAAAGCGTCCAAGAAACGACTTACACATGGAAGGAACCACAGGGAGCTCTATTGACTCTACGAAGCCGATTGCATCCCACATCCAAAACACGCTACTAAGAATTTTCGTTAAGCCTTTCCGGAGTCTTCACCACTGCTGACTTTGGCTGGATTAGGGTAAAGCTTGTGAGTCTTTCAGCACCCTTGATGTTAAGTCTATGTTGCTAAAGCAAAGTCTTGTTTGTGACTAAACACCAGATTAAAACCACAGCCAACATGTAAAATGTACCGTTAAACTCCATTTCAGCAGTGGTCACTGCACCGATTTGAAATGGACCCTTTGGAAAATCCTTACAAAAGCTACTTCTAAGACAGCCAAGCATCGTTCGAAACAAAAGGGGATTTCCAGCATTAATATGGCTCGGAAACCTCCAACAGAAAGTCAAATAGAAGATTTCGTTAGATGTGGAACTCCCTTTCAGAATCCCCAGAGGGGCCATACCCCAGCTTTCTAACGACTTATGTGAAAACAACATCTGTGAATGCACCACAGCTTTATATGCTGCGATCCCCTTTCCAGCGCAGTTTGTGGTAGTGGGAGCGGTCCTTCATGCAGGCATCATTAGCGCTCTGTTTCACCCCCATACCCCCAACCCCTCACTGAAACACATTAATGTAAGGGAGGGTGCTCCGCTCAGTTCCAACCATTTGCCATAAGACTCTGGAACACTTTTGCGGTCTTAAAGCAACCCAATTAAATGTAAGATGGGAATGTTTAGCTTGTTAGTTTGTTTCTATTTGTTTTATTCTCTTCCTAACAATGTTGAAATGGGTGGCTTGGACTTGAGTCTGGCTTGATTTGACACTGCAAGAAATGTCGGTACAAGCTGATCTTTCTCCGAAGAAATCACTTTTATGTCTGCTCTCCTAATAAAGACTGGTTGTGGTTGAAGGTCTGTTGATGACTCAGTGATAAATCTACATTTGCTGTGGCTCATTTCCACTGGGCTTGGTCTTTACTGCCGTTCCCCCCAAATTCTGTCAGTGAATGTTCCTAAATGGTGCTTGACTTGGACATATGGCTTCAGGAAGAACTCTTAGCATAAAGGCATAGAAGCCAAGTACCAATGTAAGTTATCTGCCTTGTAACAACAGTAAAACTATTTTTGATATATAGAATCATTTTAAATTCTGCTGTTTATGCTTCTTTACAAGTCTACCATTAGAGTACAGGTTCATTTAACTATGGACAGATCCATTCCATTTGGTCTTTGCGCTGCCATAGTTCTATATGCATTGTGGCATCTTGGCAAAGCGGGAACAACGTGAGACAAAATGATTCCTGCCACTCAAAGTGCTTTTTTATTAAAACCAGCAGAAAAGGCAAAACAAATATCCCTTTCAGAGGGGAGGCGGAGCATATGGTATAGTTTTGCATACCATATCTTTAGAGCATGTCTGTCTGCTGTCAAACTTCACTGCACAGTGTCCGCTGTCAAGTCTCGCCATGCTGCTACCTTCATGGTCTTTGGCCAAGTCTTCTGCCTTGAGGTCTTTCAAAGCGCAGTTCAATTCCTTGCTCCAGGGGGGCATTATCCCACTTCTGACACCACATGTAGCATTTTGGAAAAGAAGAATGCCTACCACACCTTTAGAGCTCCTTCTCCAAACCAGAGTGATTTCTAGCCTCCCTAATATATGCCATTATCTTTTATTACACACTTAAAGAATTGGTTCTTTAAGATTTCATTAGTAAGGGTAATGATTATATAGAACAATACCAATTTAAAAAAAAAACATTGAAAGCATAAATGGTGGTTTTGGTGTGATTAAATGGAAGACCTGGTGAATATGGTTCTTTTGTAGGGACTATATTATATGCAGTGCATAAAAAGCTTTTTTGACTTTTAACAAAAGCAGAATACATATTGGCTCCATATAGACTGTTTAGAGAACAGTACTTTTTCTGTCTGAGAAGAACCTTTTGGACCATTGCATGTTCAATGCAAGAGGTGTATAGCTTCTTTCATTTTTCACTTGCATATCTCATTCAGTTCTTTAAAACTGTACCCTGAACGGTGGTTCTCCAAAGGCAGTGATCAACTTACATCTAAAAAGCTATCTTACCTAACACTTATGTATCAGATCCAGCCAACCAAGGGCTTTCGAAGGTGTTAGTTAGCTGGAGGTGTAGATGGTTGTGGTTGGGACTATCCTCTGCAGGAAGATACAGGGGTTGGACAATGAAACTGAAACACCTGTCATTTTAGTGTGGGAGGTCTCATGGCTAAATTGGACCAGCCTGGTGGCCAATCTTCATTAATTGCACATTGCACCAGTAAGAGCAGAGTGTGAAGGTTCAGTTAGCAGGTAAGAGCACAGTTCTGCTCAAAATACTGCAATGCACACCACATTATGGGACATACCAGAGTTCAAAAGAGGACAAATTGTTGGTGCACGTCTTGCTGGCGCATCTGTGACCAAGACAGCAAGTCTTTGTGATGTATCAAGAGCCACGGTATCCAGGGTAATGTCAGCATACCACCAAGAAGGACGAACCACATCCAACAGGATTAACTGTGGACGCAAGAGGAAGCTGTCTGAAAGGGATGTTCGGGTGCTAACCCAGATTGTATCCAAAAAAACATAAAACCACGGCTGCCCAAATCACGCTGTATTGGCCGCAAAAAAGAGGCCCTACACCATACTAATAAATGATTATGGTCTAAAACCAGGTGTTTCAGTTTCATTGTCCAACCCCTGTAGATATCCAGTGTCAGGGTTGGTGACCATTGTTCTAATGCACTGCGCTAAAGCTTTTTGTTTGTGTTCTATTTGGTACCGATGTGTAGTATTCTGATAAGAGACCAGTCCCGTATTGACAAATGGAACATCTTGCTTGTTTGCAAATCCATTCAATGTTCGACTAAGAAGACCACCATCTCTTGTTGCACATGTAGTTGCCTCTGATGCCCAGCAGGGGCCATAATGGCCAAGCAGCTCTTATAGTGCCTTGATGTTGATGCATATCCACAAAAGGTGGCAGTGCCAAAAAGAACCTCCAGACATTGATGCTAGATGTAGATTAATTGTACCGTGGCTCCACAAATCCCTTACAGCACTGAGCCCACACACTTTCATCACACTGAGTAGAAGTGTTTTTTTCCACAGACAAAGAAAAGTCCTTACTGGAGGCAAAGTCATTGGACTTTTCTTATTTCCTCACATCTTACTTCTCAGAGGGAAACCAAAAAGAGTCAGGGTGTTTAAGAAATAAACCCAACCTTGGGTCACCTCGTAAACTACAATGACAAGAGCAGAAGGTGTCTGTTTGCAAACAGATTAGTCACAAAGAACTCACACAAAACCGAGGATCATCAATAGCACTTCAAACTTTTTGTTTTAGCAGCCGCAGCCAGACAAAAAGACAGATGAGATCAACTAGATCAGTCAGCCAGCACACGACTCCCCTGCGAACAAGACTAATGTGGTGTAAGATAGGGGCACGGAGGAGACAAAGCACCAGCCATGGTGGATCAGAAATTGTCACAAAACAAATCAATTGCCCATAATGATTTTGCTATACTCTGTGCTGTGATAGGCAAGCTTCTAGAATCTGTGGTGACTCATAGCCTCTCTTAACTCAACCAATGAACAGGCTGGGAAATGGAACCGTCATTTCGCTTGAAGGCAATCCATCACTAAATGTTTTTATTTCTATTCAATTTGTTTTTTTTCCTCCTTCCAAACATGAATAAATCTGCCAGAAACCTGCTTATTCAGTGAAGCTCCACACCATTAACGATTGGAAAATGCTCTGAAGCAAGCCTGACTTTGGAGATAAACTGGAAAGCAATTGTTTACCGAGACTGTAAAAGAAGAGAAAAAAACAACACTGATCTAATCATGAGCCAGGAGGAACAATATTCAAAGCCTGCGGAGCTCCCAAACACATTCCAAATGTTATTGTTCTCATACACCATGATTTACCCATGCATTCTGCACAAAGACACCTTTGAGACACTATCACTGAGCCCACCGTGCGCATGCGCAGTCTTTTATCAGTATAACATGCATCCTGACCACTTTTCAGTGCTGTGGGAAAGCAGACTTCATCCATTGTCAGGGTCTTCCTCGTCCAATCTCAAAAGCACAGCATGCATTTTAGTTGCAAGAAAACATCCAGGAACCATGTGGAATTCCCTGGATTTCTGCATTGATTCCTAATAAGATGTGGTCTATTATAAGTCACAATTATAGATAAACACAGCCTTCCTACACTAATAATGTACATATAGATGTACAGGGGTTGGACAATGAAACTGAAACACCTGGTTTTAGACCACAATCATTTATTAGTATGGTGTAGGGCCTCCTTTTGCAGCCAACACAGCGTCAGTTGGTCTTGGGAATGACATATACTGCGTCCTGCACAGTGGTCAGAGGGATTTTAAGCCATTCTTCTTGCAGGATAGTGGCCAGGTCACTACGTAATGCTGGTGGAGGTTCGTCCTTCTTGGTGGTATGCTGACATTACCCTGGATACCGTGGCTCTTGATACATCACAAAGACTTGCTGTCTTGGTCACAGATGCGCCAGCAAGACGTGCACCAACAATCTGTCCTCTTTTGAACTCTGGTATGTCACCCATAATGTGGTGTGCATTGCAGTATTTTGAGCAGAACTGTGCTCTTACCTGCTAACTGAACCTTCACACTCTGCTCTTACTGGTGCAGTGTGCAATTAATGAAGACTGGCCACCAGGCTGGTCCAATTTAGGCATGAGACCTTCCACACTAAAATGACAGGTGTTAGTTTCATTGTCCAACCCCTGTATATATATATATACTTTGAGTACATGTTGAGTAACATCCACAGTGTAGGCTAGAAAAATTTAACCCTTAAATTAAATAACCTAAACTTAATAACCTGCAGATCTCCACTTATCAGTGATCAGGACTTGGTCTTTGTCTTTATCAACCATTGTTTAGTTGATTAACTTGTGTGCTGTGGGCCACTGAACTGTGTTTTTTAGAGTACATGGACTGCTGCCCTTATATCCTCCTCTGACATGTTTAGATACACCTTTAAATCAATCGTACCCCTAATGATAGCATGCCATCCAGCTCCATTAAAGCAGCAGAGCAGCCCCAAACCACGATTTCTCCCTCCACCATGCTTCACAGTAGGACTGAGGTGTAGGTGTAGGTATGCAGTATTCTTTTTACCAAACATAGTGCTTCTACCCTGCAATGGCCTAGCAGTATCTTTAGCAATCTGGACTAGCACAGCAAAAATGAGAAAACAAGAGAGAGCAGAGAGTGTGCATCGGCATTATCTGTATTGTTGCCTTGTGACATAAATAGCTTGAAGAATGAAAAGGAAAAAGGTATATAATTTCGCATGACATCAGTGTATACATCATGTATATGCCGCATATGAGCTTAAAATACATTCTTGTGTTTGTGAATGTTCATTAGTACAATGAGATTTTGATCCAAGGAATTCATAATGACATGTTCATACAAGGACAGCTGGTGTATTAAACTACAAACATATATCAGTAGGGTGGCTCTCCAAGGCGTTGGATTTGTGCACTCTGAGTGGGTAGTATGGCTGCTCCTCTACTCCCTTAAGCAGCAGTGTGAAAAGATGTTGTGGCTGACTTTGTGCTGACTTCATGTCTCGGAAGTAGCATTTGCTAGCTTGGCAGCTTGGCAGCATTATGTGATGGGGAGACCTGGCTAGTACTGGCGTTGCTAGATGGACGAATGATGCTGGAACTCTTTGAAGATGATAAGCTACTTCACAGCAAATGTGGCAAAGTTCAAGTTGCCATGAACATCAATAACTGCCCTCAGATGCATCTAATTAAGTTAAACACTGAACTGGACACAGTTGTGATGGGGATTTAGCTGCTGATGCTTCTTTTGTAAAGTGCAGCTGTCCACTGTCAAGTTCAAAGGCCTAAACTTGGTGAAATAACAGGCCAGATGGCCAGAGCTGTGAAACAGCTCCTCTCTCCTCTTTTCCTGATTAATTTGCTTCAGTATTGTGAAGAAGACATAATCCAAAATCCATTGAGAATCCATTGTAACCCTCTTTTAGTCAGGTAGTCTTATTGAATCAGACATATGGTATAGGCCGAGGGCTACTTTACCACAAGCTCTGGTGTAATAAAGTGAATAGGCGAACCATATCAAATCATTCTGAGTAGTTTGATGTGACATTGTACTGTACTGTAGAGAAATACATTGTAGAGGAACTCATGAACCCTTGGGTGGTGAGATTTAGAGTGTAATGCTCCTAAAAGGTACTTTACAGAAAGTTATTACATGAAGATTATTAGATGAGGCTTACACACATCTTCCTGATGCCTGAGGTATATTTAGTGACATCATTGTGATAGTCTTGGGATAAAGTTCGACCTAAAACATTTTTTATTCATTCATTGCAGAGACATGCAGGCACTGAGTTGTAAAACCTACTAAGGAAAAGTCTTACTGAAGGAAACAGCTTTACTACTATTTTACAATCATCTTCACATGTATATGTCATTACATGCTTTTGGTGAAATGGCTGTATATGTTTCCCTGCTACTTATCACCATTGTTGCAAAGATAACCTGATAGCTGGTCCCATTTCACATAAAACCATGAATGTTGAATGCCTGTGAAGGATTTAGAATGTCTAAATATGACCAATCCCGGAATCCCAAAGAAGGTTTGAATAAATTCTGTTTAAAATGAACTGCTGCTATGGATCATTCCTTGTGAGACATAACATGACCACTTCAATGGATTCTGATTCTGATTTGGATTCTGCCACGATCACACAGTCACATGCTTCTGCCTTAACAGAAGACAGTTGTATTTTAATCTAATTTCATGGAGTCTGGAATTTCTCTGCATAATACACTGCACAGGCACCAGCATAACAAAATTACTCAGCACATCAAGTCCAGTTGAAAAGCCCAGCTTCAGTTTCTGAGCCTGACAGATGCCCACATCAGGCCACATCTCCACAACTGAGAGTTTCAAAGGAGACTTCTCAGGCGATGCCTCACATGTCTTCAATTAAGGTTCAAATGGTGCAAAGGAAACAGTTGATTAGGGATATTACTTCAGAATGACTCCTGTTAATGAAAAGAATACAAACTCTGTGCACTCAAACTGATGACAGTCTACTAGAAACCTAAGCAAAATTCAAAGCACTGTCACTACAACGCACAGCGCAGGCCTTATTTTTAAACACTATGATCATCAAATGATGACAGTTAATCTTCACTTTTTGTCAAACATTTTGTCAAACATGCTTCCTTGCAAATGAGAAACAGGTCTTGCTGTAATTTTAAATTGCACCTGTAATACAGCCAACAAATTTGAGACAGTGTGAAAAATGTAAATATTAACGCAATGCAAAATTTCAGAGCATTTAAAAAGCACATTCCATTTAAAATATTACAAGACAGCATATCAAAAGCTAAATCTGAGAAACTGTATATACCCATTTTAAATTAAATGCCAGCAACCTCTTTTAAAACAGTTGGGGCCGCGGCACAGGCATTGGCTAACTGAAGCGACCTATTTCTGTAATTTTGAAAGTGAAGTCTTTACCCATTCTTGCTTGATGTAAGACTTTAACTGCTTAACAGTTCAGTATATTTTTTGTCATATGTAGTTTTTCACAATTAGCTAATTTTTTGACAGGACTGTAGTTAATTGTCTTGCTACAATAAGCAAAGCCTTCCCAGACATAGACGTCATCTGGGTGGCAGCATATGTTGCTACAAAACACATTTATGCTGTATAGCATTAACAGTGTCTTCTTAGATGTGCAGATCGCCATGTGCACTAATGCCCCCCATTCCATCATGGATGCTGGCTTTTAAACTCCGTCCTGAATACAAGCCAGACGGTTCATCTCCTCTATAGCAGTGAGGACGCAACGTCTGTGATATACTAAAAAGAATTTAATCGGACCACAGGAGGCTTTCCCTCTGCATCCTCAGTCCATCCTAAATGAGCTCAGGCCAGAGAAAGTCTCTGAGTATTTGCTATATCTGGTTTCTTCTCTGCATAGTAGAGTTTTAACTTGCATCTATGGAGGTAGCAATGGAGGAAGTGTTCACAGACGATGATCGTGGGTCGCTTTTCTGCGCACATGCAGTGATTTCCACTACAGAATCGAGTCTGGTTTTTTAAGAAGTGTCACCTAAAGCTCCAAACATGTTGAGCATGTCCAATACTGGTTTTGGTTCTTGTCCTGTGTGTACAGAGATCTTCTCAGGATTCTCAGACTCTATTATATACCTTAGATGATAAAATTCCAAGATCTTTCCTCTTTCCAACTCTTACATTGTTTGCACTCCTCCCTATCTTCTGGAAGACTCCCAGACAGTATATCTATATTTATATGATGTTCCTGAGCTATTGTCAATTAAAGCTAGTGTTTAAATGATTTGCACATCATTGCACTCTGTCTTTAATTGCAGAATCTGCACAGCGTCCTGATGTTTTTGCATGCAGAGTTGTATTCTACAGAGAGAAAGTGTGGAATAACTAAATGATGGCAGTGTTTTTATCAAACAGGAAAAGAGGGAGAAAAGAAAAATAAAGTAAAGCCAGTGTGTTTATGAAATAAAAACTGAGAGTGGACAGTTTTATAAGCATATTTGGTCAAAAACAAAACAATTAACAGTTTGTGACATGTCTGGTAATCATCTGATGAGATCATGAGACAGAGAGAGTGTGTGTGTGTGAGAGAGAGAGAGAGAGAGAAATGTGAACACTGTTCAGTGTGGACACATGAATCACATTAGCTAACTTATGTACATGTGTGAGGGGGCAGAGAACAAGAGAGAGACTGGCTCATAGAAAGAGAACAGAAAAAGATAGATAGAAAAGAGAATGAGAGTGCCTACATATGATCATGACAGAGAGAGGCATCTGCGGGGAACATTGTATCTTCATTTTGCTGGCACACGTCAATGATTCTGTAATAACCTGCATTTTTCATTTCATTCCTAATAGCTGCACATAAATGATGCTATCTCTGGGGTTTAGGCCCTGAGTAGGAGAAGCTACAGATAGAGATAGAGAGAAGGGGAGGAATAGACATGGAGAGGCTGAGCTGAAGGGACCTATGACATAATCAACAGGTAATTTTGAGGACAGGAGCTCTCAGCACTTACACAGACGAGTAATCATCAGTCTGATTGCAGGACAAATGAGGCACTCTTCTATGAGCATTATGGGTTCTGAAGTTTAACCCCTTAGACTTTAATCTCAATATTCGTTTATAAATCATGCAGATTTATTCAGTAACTACTATGAAAGAACTTAAGATATGGGCTTATATTATACACTATGTTCTTTAGAGATTATTTACAGCTCTGTTTAGAACCATGACTTCTATACGTAACCGTTTTATGCTCAAGTAATCTTCACAATCAGATTCTTTTTTATATAGCCCCTGAAAATTCTTCTATAAAGCATCTGAAAATGAAAGTTCTTCTGTTGTTTGAAGCCTGCATTGTAACAACAGAAGAGCCCCTTTTGGTTCGACCTACAGAAAGCATGGTTCTTAATAAAATCATTGCTTTTACTACAGAACCATCTTTTTTTAATGAATGATCTGGACTCACTGGTTTAAGAGGTAAATTCAATAAAGGCACAATAGAACGTCTTGATTCAGCATTTTACATTGTTCTCTGATGTCTACATAGAAGGATTTTTGGTCAGAGTAGAAAATGGCCAGATACTCTTATTTGCAACCCTATACTTTGGTCCTGAAATGAAACGTGCTGGGGTTTTTTGGGGGTTTTTTGTAAGCTCATGAGTAGTTTGATAAACTGATGCTCTGATTTGCTGATTGATCTTGCCCAGAGCTCACTCACAACTTGATTCAGACTCAAATGTGGAAAAATTCAGTCTAAAGAAAAGAAAACACACATTTAGTAAAACGGTTGGTGTGGCTCAGTGGATAACACCACTACCCAGCAGGGGACTACCACACCATTTAGTAGATGGGGGTTCGATTCCTAGTGTGAACGATAATGCTGTGCCACACCAATAAGAGTCATTGGGCAATACTCTTATTTGCAACCCTATAGTTTGGTCCTGAAATGAAACATACTGGGTTTTTTTTGGGGGGGGTGGGGGGTTTTGTGAGCTCATGAGTAGTTTGACTATATAATCAGATTTGCTGATTTATGGTGAGACACTGCAATAACCACACAGAAGTAACATAAATAGATTTATAGATACATATATTAACTTTAGATAGTTAATATACATCGTATTTAGATAGTTACTTGAGGTGTGCTAACAGTTAATATGACCTATACTAACTACTTGCTTTCAGTCTCAATAATAACACAAAGTAAGTTAAAGTTGTTTTTTGCGGTGAAGTAGTTCAAGATGATCTGCTTTAATCAGCAACCAGTGGATAAACTCACACAGCATGACTGCTATTTACAGGTTACTGTTGGGTTTGTGAGGCTAATATATGTGGAACTGCTCCACTCTGCAGTCTCTTTAGTGTCGAATGCTGAGCAAAACTCCTCGATATCTGAGAAACAGGTTAAGAAGCCTTGAGAAACTGTCTGGAGTGAACTATGCAGAGCGCACTGATAGCTTGGAAATAAAGTTGTTCAGCATCTTTTTAAAGATGTTGCCGGTGTAATTCGTCAACTTTGACGAATTTTGCAAACCTTAACTGGTGCCACAGTTATTCTGGTGCTTGTGAAAGCTGTAACATTTAAGGTGGAACTTAAAATAGGAAGCCAAATCCAGCCTGATGATCCCCTTCACAGTGTAGAACGTCTGTCAGTTATTTTCATTGCCATTGCTGTGGTGTTGTTGTTTCACTGGGCTAGAACATGAGCCTGTGTTCATTTTGAGTCAAGACTGTTATGTAACAGGCTAGGATTTTGGAATTGGCCTGTTTTACCCCCCTCTTTTGTAAATATAGGGTTTGTATTTAAAAGAGGAGACCACATTGTGAGGCTGACAGTATGTTCCTTATTCAACTATGCCAGTGTAAATAAAGTTTTCCATTCATTGGCACTTTTAAAATCTGCCTTCAGAGTAGTTGGGATGCGTGCACATGCAGCATTGTGAAATGTACCAGGCTGTGGAATTAATTTCTATGTGTGAGGGTTTTTTTTGCCACACTGTTTAAATGGAGTGCTGCACTAGAGACAGTAACCCAAGTCAACGACCTTTAGTTGCACTCAAGTTATGTGTTGATTGACTTGGTCTTGCCCAGAGCTCACTCACAACTTGACTCAGACTCTAATGTGGAAAAATTCAGTCTAAAGAAAAGAAAACACATTTAGTAAAATGGTTGGTGTGGCTTAGTGGATAACACCACTACCCAGCAGGGGACTACCACACCATTTAGTAGATGGGGGTTTGTTTCCTGGTGTGGATGATTATGCTGTGCTACACCAATAAGAGTCATTGGGCAAGACTCCTAACACTACATTGGCCTACCTGTAATATGTATACCCTTGTATGTCGCTCTGGATAACAGCGTCAGCTAAATGCCATAAATGTAAAATCATGTCTGTGATTTCTTCCTGTCTGCTTTGCTTAGTTTGTCCGCAGTCTTTACTTTAGCTATATATTCACAGTGGTGGAGGGTTAGATACAACTTCAAAGTACAAGCCTCGTATTATAGAAAGTCATTCAACCACTGCAGAAAGCCAAGAGAGTAGTGGAGAGTAAACACGTGTAAACGCAGTGTGCATACCTTGGTATATTTGAAATGGCATTTACTCACCTTTATTAATTGTTTACCCAGCTTTTTTTAAAGTGACTCTCTTAGGATTGGGATTTCTTAGAAAAACACAGCTGCAGACAGTTATGTTTAAACGTTCTACTGCTTCTCTCACCTCCTCCCCCTCACCCTCCTAGTTCCACTCACTGGATTCACACTTATGATATAGGCTTATGCTATATGTTTCACAGAAGTCTCCCAAAGAAACTCACCAGAGAGTGTAGCCTTAAGGGAGTTTTATTTACACTTGTGACAGGCATCATGCCTCTGGAAGCATGGGCCGCATACTGCTGTGGCTATTTTCATTCATGAAAACACAGAGTAGCCAGAATGTTTCACTTTGCAGGCAGTGCCACACTGCTCACTGTGTTGGTAAAAAAAAATGAAACTAAGCTTGTGCAGAGGAACGTGCAGAATAGTTCAGTTGTAGCAGAACTGAAACACTTTCTCCTAATACCTA
>JAMWET010007567.1:0-2500 GCA_024036415.1 Prochilodus magdalenae
GCACGACACGTAAGCCTCGTGTAAGCGTGATGCGTGTGAAGCACGAACGACACAGTTTTACAGCAACTGAAATAGTTGATAGCACAAACAGCAGATCCGCAATGAAACCACGGAAACAAGCTTCTACTGTCTGATTCTGATTAAAGTCACCTGCACATTTTGGTAGATCTATTATATACACACAGGGGGTTGGACAATGAAACTGAAACACCTGTCATTTTAGTGTGGGAGGTCTCATGGCTAAATCGGACCAGCCTGGTGGCCAATCTTCATTAATTGCACATTGCACCAGTAAGAGCAGAGTGTGAAGGTTCAGTTAGCAGGTAAGAGCACAGTTCTGCTCAAAATACTGCAATGCACACAACATTATGGGTGACATACCAGAGTTCAAAAGAGGACAAACTGTCGGTGCACGTCTTGCTGGTGCATCTGTGACCAAGACAGCAAGTCTTTGTGATGTATCAAGAGCCACGGTATCCAGGGTAATGTCAGCATACCACCAAGAAGGACGAACCTCCACCAGCATCACGTAGTGACCTGGCCACTATCCTGCAAGAAGAATGGCTTAAACTCCCTCTGACCACTGTGCAGGACGCAGTATATGTCATTCCCAAGACCAACTGACGCTGTATTGGCTGCAAAAGGAGGCCCTACACCATACTAATAAATGACTGTGGTCTAAAACCAGGTGTTTCAGTTTCATTGTCCAACCCCTGTATATATGCAGCCCAGAGGTCAATGAGGTCAAGAACGAACAACGGGCAAAAGCTTTTTGGTGGTAATTTGATGCTCAGTGTGCATAGATGGCTTTATATAAACACACAGATACTACACAGGCCAACCAAAGAGGTTTATTGAATTGTTAGTTAAATTATCAACATATGATTTATTAGAAATAATAATTAATTTGAGCCGAAGATATGAGATTAATCACAGGTAACTATGGTGGGTCTCATATAGCTATACAAAAGAATTGGGCTTTGTTAAAAAGGACCAGTCGAGTGTGAGTGTGTGTGTCAGTGTGGGTGTGTGTGTCAGTGTCAGTGTGTGTGTTAGTGTGTGTGTGTCAGTGCGAGTGTGTGTGTGTCAGTGTGAGTGTGTGTGTCAGTGCGAGTGTGGGTGTCAGTGCGAATGTGTGTGTCAGTGCGAGTGTGGGTGTCAGTGCGAGTGTGTGTGTCAGTGCGAGTGTGTGTCAGTGCGAGTGTGTGTGTCAGTGCGAGTGTGTGTGTCAGTGCGAATGTGTGTGTCAGTGCGAGTGTGTGTGTCAGTGCGAGTGTGTGTGTCAGTGTGAGTGTGTGTGTCATGTGTCATGTGTCATGTCATGTGCGGAATGTAAATGTGTCAGTGCGAGTGTGTGTGTCAGTGCGAGAGTGTGTGTGTCAGTGCGAGAGTGTGTGTGTCAGTGCGAGAGTGTGTGTGTCAGTGCGAGTGTGTGTCAGTGCGAGTGTGTGTCAGTGCGAGTGTGTGTGTGTCAGTGCGAGAGTGTGTGTGTCAGTGCGAGTGTGTGTGTGTGTCAGTGCGAGTGTGTGTGTGTGTCAGTGCGAGTGTGTGTGTGTCAGTGCGAGTGTGTGTGTGTGTCAGTGCGAGTGTGTGTGTCAGTGTGAGTGTGTGTGTGTGTCAGTGTGAGTGTGTGTGTGTGAGTGTGTGTGTCAGTGCGAGTGTGTGTGTCAGTGTGAGAGTGTGTGTGTCAGTGTGAGAGTGTGTGTGTCAGTGTGAGTGTTTGTGTCAGTGCGAGTGTGCGTGTCAGTGTGAGTGCGAGTGTGTGTGTCAGTGCGAGTGTGTGTGTCAGTGTGAGTGTGTGTGAGTGGGTAAGGCTTGTACATTATGCATACGCGGTCACATATACAGTTTCGGGTTATTCAGCATAAATCTCTTCATCTGTATATGAGAGCGGCGGGCGGCCTCTTTCATCTTGCATGCGTTTTTGTGCACATTTTGCATGTATGAATATGGTATATGAAGTAATCTCCTTCATTAGCCATCATATGGAGCAGAGCAGCATCCTGACTCTCTCTTTCATTTCTTTCATCTGTTCCTCTATCCTTATTTCTACCACCAAAGAAAAGAGAGGGAGTCTTTAAAGAGGAGAGAGAGGGATGGTGTGCCTGAGTTGAAAAGGGGAAAGATGTGAAGCCAGCAGGTGGAAGTTTAGCACACTGGCCTGGAGAGGGCTGTTAAAGGGGTAGAGAGAGGGAATGAGAGAGAGATGGAGAGAGAGAGGGAATGAGAGAGAGAGGGAATGAGAGAGAGATGGAGAGAGAGAGGGAATGAGAGAGAGATGGAGAGAGAATATGAGAGAGAGGGAATGAGAGAGAGATGGAGAGAGAATATGAGAGAGGGAATGAGAGAGAGAGAGAGAGAGAAAGAGAGAGAGGGAGTAAGAAAGATGGAGAGAGATTATGAGAGAGAAAATGAGAGAGAGATAGAGATGGAGAGGGAATGAGAGAGAGCGAGTAAGAGAGAATGAGAGAGAGAGAATAAGAGAGAGAATGAGAGCGAG
>JAMWET010007567.1:7500-20000 GCA_024036415.1 Prochilodus magdalenae
CTAACGCATTACACTTACTGAGTTACTGTACACCAACACGCTATTTACAGCACACTAACACATTACACTTACTGAGTTACTGTACACCAACACTACTTACAGCACACTAACACATTACACTTACTGAGTTACTGTACACCAACACACTACTTGCAGCACACTAACACATTACACTTACTGAGTTACCGTACACCAACACACTACTTACAGCACACTAACACATTACACTTACTGAGTTACTGTACACCAACACACTACTTACAGCACACTAACGCATTACACTTACTGAGTTACTGTACACCAACACGCTACTTACAGCACACTAACGCATTACACTTACTGAGTTACTGTGCACCAACACGCTACTTACAGCACACTAACGCATTACACTTACTGAGTTACTGTACACCAACACGCTACTTACAGCACACTAACGCATTACACTTACTGAGTTACTGTACACCAACACACTTCTTACAGAACACTAACGCATTACACTTACTGAGTTACTGTACACCTACACGCTACTTACAGCACACTAACACATTACACTTACTGAGTTACTGTACACTGACACACTACTTACAGCACACTAACACATTACACTTACTGAGTTACTGTACACCAACACACTACTTACAGTACACTAACGCCTTACACTTACTGAGTTACTGTACACCAACACACTACTTACAGTACACTAACGCCTTACACTTACTGAGTTACTGTACACCAACACACTACTTACAGCACACTAACGCCTTACACTTACTGAGTTACTGTACACCAACACACTACTTACAGTACACTAACGCCTTACACTTACTGAGTTACTGTACACCAACACACTACTTACAGCACACTAACGCATTACACTTACTGAGTTACTGTACACCAACACACTACTTACAGTACACTAACGCCTTACACTTACTGAGTTACTGTACACCAACACACTACTTACAGTACACTAACGCCTTACACTTACTGAGTTACTGTACACCGACACGCTACTTACAGCACACTAACGCATTACACTTACTGAGTTACCGTACACCGGCACGCTACTTACAGCATACTAACGCATTACACTTACTGAGTTACCGTAAACAACACGCTACTTACAGCACACTAACACATTACACTTACTGAGTTACTACACCCACACACTACTTACAGTACACTAACGCATTACACTTACTGAGTTACTGTACACCGACACGCTACTTACAGCACACTAACGCATTACACTTACTGAGTTACCGTACACAACACGCTACTTACAGCACACTAACGCATTACACTTACTGAGTTACTGTACACCGACACGCTACTTACAGCACACTAACACATTACACTTACTGAGTTACCGTACACCAACACGCTACTTACAGTACACTAACGCATTACACTTACTGAGTTACTGTACACCAACACACTACTTACAGCACACTAACACATTACACTTACTGAGTTACCGTAAACAACACGCTACTTACAGCACACTAACACATTACACTTACTGAGTTACTGTACACCCACACACTACTTACAGCACACTAACACGTTACAGTTACTGAGTTACCGTACACCAACACACTACTTACAGCACACTAACACGTTAGTTACTGAGTTACCGTACACCAACACTACTTACAGCACACTAACACGTTACAGTTACTGAGTTACCGTACACCAACACACTACTTACAGCACACTAACGCATTACACTGTGTGGCTGGTGTGTTGTAGCCGTGTGTGTGGGGGTGGAGTTCCCTTGTGAAGATGAAGCTCAAATATCGATACTCCTAAGTGAAAATGACTTCACAGACACGAGCGACTGAAGACTGAAGTCGATCAATTGCCTGACACGTGGACATGTCACAGGGCTTCCCATCAAAGCTTAACCCTGCTGAACTTTTTCGGCAGACAGCAGAATAATTTTCCGTTATTGTCATGTGTTGGTGTCTTTTGTCCGTCTTTCTGTCTTCCTTTGTCTCTCGGCGGTTGTGAAGTCTATTGATGCCTCGGGTGTTGTGTATTGTTCTCTTCTCGTCTTGTCTTGACAGCGCTGCTGGAATATTCTAGGAAGGGGAATGTCGAGGGACATGCATCTATTCATGTTTTAGGCCTAGGTTTTAAAAACAGCTGTAAATGTGTGTCTTATTTTTTCCCCGTGTTGATTCATAAATGTTTGTGGGGCTGTTTGTCATCTGTTGCGTGCTGTAGAGTCGCTCTCTGCTCTCGGAGGCTCGGCGCTGTGTGAAAAATGATGTAGGCTTTTGGCTTTCAGAACTTTGCGTATTTTGTCAAGTCACCATACGTACAGGGTTATAGCCAGATGGCACCTCAACATGGGTGTTTTGTTTTTAGGGGCATCTTCTGCATCCCATGCAGCAGTTAGCCTTGTAGCAAAGCAACCAAGTAGCTTTGGGTTTGGCTGGGGATGGTTGCATCTGCGGAGCACCCTGAACCATGTGATGTCACGGATCAAAATGACTTCAGCAATGTTTAGTCCAGCCAGTTTCTGCTAGTAGCACCATGTGGCTTGCTCATGCCCAATTTTTAATAACAGCTGCCCTTCCTTAGCCTCTTCCGTACGCCATCTGGCCATGCACTGTAATATTTCATGGAACTGCCTTTAGCTTTAACAAGAAAAGTGCACTTCCTAAAGTAAACACGGAATGGTTGCGTACTTTCCTCCTAGGCTGTGGTTGCTATGGAAAGAACGAGAGATGAATAAATTACACATAGAGGAGTATGGGTCAGCATGGCTGTGGATTAGAGGTTGGGGATCTGCCCTGAGTGAGTACGTCCAGTTTGGTGGCTGTAAGTCAGTGGAAACGATAGAGTTTGGCTTGGGAAAATGAATAGGACTCTATGGGGAGGGGAAAGAGGGATGGGAAACAAAACAGACAGGCAAGCACGGACCGAACCAACACTGAATTCGTGCTTGGGGGTCTGCCCTGGGGCGGTGTATCCGGAACGGTGTCTTTGGGTCGAGCAGATGCACAGCATGCACTTTTCCATCCCGTTCATTCTTAATGGGAAAAGAATCCGGAAGAATTGTCAAGCGGAAACTTCATCCAGTCAAAACGCAGGCACGCCATTCCTGATCAGGCAGAATCTAGAGATTTTGGAATCTCGAAATCTTGAAAACGGGGGGCCTAGCAGACAAAAACGTGTATGAAGAGGAAGATGAAGAGGAAGAGGAAGAGGAAGAGGAAGAGGAAGAAGAGAGCATTGCGAAACCAAATAACAAGCGTCCCAACATTTATTTCTGCCCAGTTGCCTTCATTGAATATCTGTGATCTTGTGTTAATGCTGGAGCAGTCAAACCACTCCATACTGTCCTCCAGTGCAACCCAAACACTTTCAGTAGGGTTGAGATCTGGACTCTGCGGTGACCAGTTCATGTGTGACGATGACTCCACATGCTCCCTGAACCAGCCTTTCACTATATGAATCCTGCCCTTGTTGTCCTGTGCTGTGCCCAACAGCCGAACCACTCCTTTGATGGGATAACCATCAGGTCATTGGGTTCATTCAGGTTGTCAGCTGAATTTTCATTTCATTGACCACGTGATTCAACCCCAGATCATAACGCTGCCTCCAGAGGCTAGGCGGTACTCATGACGCATGCATGGATTTACGTGCTTCCCTTCTCAACCTGTCGCCCCATCACTATGGAATAGGGTAAATCTGGACTCATCGGCCCACATGACCTTCTCCCGTTCAGTACATTACTGATCGCGTTTACTACTTCTCCAAAGCATTCTCCCAACACCGCTCATTGGGCTGAACGAGACTGTCCTTCAAAGCTAATGGATTGATGGATGGAGTTATTGAAGAAACCAATCATTTCCACCAGCGACTTCACCGCCAGCCGCATCCCTCTGTAGCAGGATGTCTGCTGGTCTGCGCCGTCAGAGGACATTTCCATGCAGGATCTCCGAGACTGCCCTGCGGTTTCCTCACTCGCTCTGTGAGCACTCCAAACCTCGCGTTTGTCAGGCGTCTTAAAGAGCTTTTTAAATGTCGAGCGGGTTTTTAATCAACAAGCCTCAGTGCTGAAAGAGTACGGCCGTTCTGCATGCTGCGGCGCCGTTTAGAAAATGGGCTTCTTTTTTGGTAGGGCACTGGGCCATGCTGATTGTGAGTGTAGCTGAGCACTTCTTATAATTAGGCTGGTAAACAGGCGCTGCTGTTGCTCATAAAGTCTCCTACCAGTATATCGTAATTACCATCGTGTTCTTCTGCAGGCTGCGCTCGGTATTACCAGTTATGGCCCACATAAAATACTTTAACAGCTGCTCATTGATCATTACTGTATTAGGACAGACTCACTGTGTATCGCTAGTACTGCTAATACCAAGCAAGCTGTACTGCTTGTCTCTTACTCCTGGTAGTGGTAGAGAAGGAGGCCACGCCCTTTGATTCTCCTGCATTGAGATGCATGCGTTATGACTGACCCAACAGCCACGATCGTAGACATCCAGTGAACAGTGATGTCTCCATGAGTAACCCTGTTACTGCTAACACCATTGGCAGACGGCTGCACCACGCAGGACTGCATGCACACGGACCGTTACCACGACTGTCCTTAACACCACGTCACCGTCACCAAAGACTGCAGTGGTGTCGTACCAGACTGTCATGGAGTGACTCAGAATGGCAGCGGGTCATCTTCAGTGACGAGTCCTGCTTTAGCCTTGGTGGAGACGCCCAACGAATCCGTGTGTGGAGGCACCGTGGTCAGCATCAAGATGAACTGTCTGTCGTCACACGTCCAGAAGACCTGGTGTCCCTCCACCTCCACCCCTACTGCACCATCTGCAGGAACTGTGTGAGGATGTTCAAGCTGCATGGGATGGATTATCACAGGACACCATTAGGAACCTCTACAGCTCCATACCGAGACGTCTGGCGTGTTGGGTTAGCAAACACGGCGGCCCGACGCCATACTGAGAGACAGACTTCTGTATGTGTAGCTCAATAAATATTGATCATATCAGTCTAAACTTATCATCAGTTATTGATCCTGGTCACCTTTATCTTCCTTCCCAACAGCACCGCACTCCCACACCTCCTTCTGGGTGCAGCTGTTCTTTTGATGATGAGTCTATATGGATTGCACTGTATCAGAGACTTAGTTTAAATGAATGGTTTGGGATATTAATATTTAATATGATTAATATTATGAATATTAATATATTCCTACGTACGTCAGACACAGCGGAACAGGTGAGACATGCTTGGGGTCCGCAATTACGCTTCTGTAGTTTAACACTGGAGCTGCGAGGCTAGCATTGATAACAAACACTTCTTGAAGTCAGTAGTCACCCAAATCTTTTCCTCCCCTTAGTGACTCCCACCTCATCCAGGTCTTCCTGCAGGTCGCACAGCCTTGCCGAAGTGCTTTAGGGCAACATACATGCTGATCTTGGCTGATCGTCTACATCTGGTTCAAAAAAATAATAATAATAATCCTTTAATTTCCTTAAATGACGGAACGGGAATTTGGTTTTCCGTGTTACAATTGATTTCAAAAGGTGTAAAATTTCCCGTAACCTTTTGGAAACATCCCGGCAATAACGTTTGTGTGATGTTTCACGGAGGTGAAAATTACCATGACAAAACACTTGAGCGTCAAACGCGGCCCGGCCTCTATATATAGAGCAGTGCAGCGGCGGCGCGCTGCCTCAAAGACAGCTGGGAAAAATTAATGAGCGCTCCAAACTCAACTCAAAAGCTTGCGTCCCCTCCTTCTCCTTCTCTCTCTTTCTCTGGCTGTCTTCCGCCTCTTCAATCAGCCACCGCTTGAGTGACGGATGGAAAAGATGAGGAGATTACGCATCCTTTGTTCCAAAAACAAAAGGGAACAGTGGGGAGGAACCAAAAAAAAAAAACAAAAAGAGGAGCGTGACGTGCGGCATGAGCAGAGATGGAGGAAGAAAGGTGAAGCGAGGGATAGGGAAGAGAGATGGGTGGAGAACGATAAGAGCAGTATGAAGTGATAGAGACGGCATACTAAGGAGATGCCTGGCGGATGCCTTGGTGTTGTGCTTGATCCAGGTTGCTGCAGGCAAGTCCAGATGTGTGAATGCTCCGGAGTGTTCATCATGCCAATCAGTCGCATCTGCAGCCCTGTGAATGCAGGCATTGGAATACATCTTGGAATACTGGGATAGGGATGTTGTGTTCCTCAGGAAGATGATGAGCTACAGGCAAAACCTGGTGGTCCAGCAGCTCAGTGTAAGCACCGTGGTTCACTTTAACTGTCACCTCAACCAACGGACCCATGGATTGACCAGGGGTTGGTGTTTTTGCCCCGGGAAGCTCGTCATGGAGAACTTCCCATTTTGTATATCGTCGCTGTCCAAAGAAAAACAAGTGTCTCCAAAATGGCAACTTTACAGGAGAGGCCAAAAACCTCATGCAATTTGAATGGAAGTCAATGGAACCAGACGTCTTACCAAGCACTTTTGGGCCATTTCAATTGGTCCATTCATCATGCAAATCTCACAAGGTGTAAACAGGAGCTGCAGTTTTCAAATGATGCATAAAAGTCCAAATGGACAAAAATGGAGATACATGTTTTTCATTGGACAGCAACGATATAGATCCTTTATGGATTTTCACTGCATAATCCTTCCAGTCCCAACATGGAAACATTCCTGGACATCACAAAAACAAATGCATTTAGCCCCACCTCCCCTCTCTGAAGCTGTAAAAAATGTTTTAGCCCAGAATAAAGCACAATACAAGATTGGCCAATCAGGACAGAGCTCATTTGCATGCATCAGTCTTAAAGGCTAAGTGGTATGACATGTATGGGTGCATAAATGCAGGCAAACTTCATAAGACAGTAGGGAAATGGAGGGCAGTGGTGCTGGAAGATAAAATCTTAAGGGTGGGAAGAGAGCAAAAGCAATGGGGGGGCGGTGGATGGAGAGGGGTCGGTTAGGAAAAGGAAGGTTTTTAGCAAGTGAATGAAAGTGTGAAGGGAAGCTGACAAGCATTGCCTCTAAGATGAAGGACGAATGGAGGGCAGAGAGTGAACGAGATTGCTCATCTCTGATTCCGCTGAGAGTGAAAGGCACGCAATCTCTCCATCACGGGCACACACACACAAAACATCTCACTCTGGCCTCACCTCTGCTCCCCAGCTGACACCCATTACTGTAACCCTGCCAGGACTGAGACCATTTTCCATCATTCTCCCCCGCTCTATCATCTGTTTTCGCTAATGTTTCTGACTCCTTTCGTAACCCGGACTCCGCTCTGGCCAAAGGCTCATCACAAGCATGGCCACAGGTTAGCCAGACGCCTTTGCTTTACCTCAGAGCCGGTGTTGGATGGACTGTAGGCGTGATGGCCTACTAATAGCATCTAATATGGCATTTATCATGTTATGTAATATTCATTTTGTGTACATACATCCCTTTCTTTTTTACTATTAATGCTGGACTTTTGTTTCTGGCAGAAGCTCAAATGTAGTTTGAACTCAAGCCTATATTTGCACTAGCTAGGCTGGATTCTAAGCTAGTGGACAAAGCACTTTTGCAAGTCACTTGAATGAGAGCATCTCCTAAATGCTATAAACATATATTCATCATCAGAAGAACAACCGCACCCAGAAGGAGGTGTGGGAGTGCGGTGCTGTTGGGAAGGAAGATAAAGGTGACCAGGATCAATAACTGATGATAAATTTAGACTGATATGATCAATATTTATTGAGCTACACATACAGAAGTCTGTCTCTCAGTATGGCGTCGGGCCGCCGTGTTTGCTAACCCAACACGCCAGACGTCTCGGTATGGAGCTGTAGAGGTTCCTAATGGTGTCCTGTAATAATCCATCCCATGCAGCTTGAACATCCTCACACAGTTCCTGCAGATGGTGCGGTAGGGTTGGAGGTGGAGGGACACCAGGCCTTTTGGATGTGTGAAACGTGGTCGTCTCCACCGAGACAAAAGCTGGACTCGTCACTGAAGATGACCCGCTGCCATTCTGAGTCACTCCATGATAATCTGGCACGACACCATTAAAATCTTTGTCAGCGTTGACATGGTGTTAAGGGCAGTCGCTGTAATGGTCTGTGTGCATGTAGTCCTGTGTTGGGCAATGTTAATTCAGAGTTATATAGAAGTATCTTGTTTGCTTAAGCTGAGGAAAATGCCTCCTAGGTCATTGGACGACGTAGGATTGCAGCAAGACAATGATCCCAAACACACCGCCAAACTGGTTTTTCAAAGCAAGAAAGTTGAGAGTTTCAAACTGTCCAAGTCAAGTCAAATATCGGCCCTTGAAACAAACTGAAGCTGAATGAATTCTGCAGCAGAACCTTGGTAGAGAAGATGCTCTGTGAGACTATATTGTCGGTGTCCAAAGAAAAACAAGTATCTCCAAAATGGCAACTTTACAGGACAGGGGAAAAACTTGACGGAATTTGAATGCGAGTCGATGGAACCAGACGTTTTTCCAACCATGTTTTGGATATTTCTAGAGATCCATTCATCATGAAACGTCCATCCAATGTAAACAGCAGCTCATGCAATCAAATGGTGCCAAAAATTAAAAATGGACCAAATTGGAGATTTCATTGGATGGCGACGATATGGTCATTGCATGCAAAGGATGTGCTACAAAACAGTACACATGGTAGTTTGACTCAGCCGCTGCCCGATCAATTCGATGAGCTCTGCATGTTCCTGACTTCGGCAATTTCCTCTATGTCTGTATGTGGCTATATGTTGGTCAGTGGAATGTTTGTGGTAAACAAAATATGTGCTGTTATTAAAATATACCAGCACCGGCAGAGCGCTCTCTCTCAGTCGGCACAGTCCTACCCTCTGAACTGCTAGGTAGCACTGAACATGATCTTAGAACAGTCTGTATTTGATGCTCATATCACCACTTAGTGTTGGCCCTCTGCTGTGTTGTCAGGCTTCTTTGATGGTTGTCCACTCGCTCTCGGCTGTCTGCAGCTCTGCAGGGTTCAGTGGTTTCTTCAGCTCAGTGCTGGACTCCTGCAGCCTAATGAGCTGGAGCTGTCTGTGTTACTGAAGTAGGTCTGCTTTGGCTCTCTCTTAAATGCTCCGATCCGAGTGATGGGCACCCCACGCACTGCACATTCCTGTATTTTCCCTACTCAGAAGCACCTGATTCAATATAACCCATTTACAAAGCCCTTGAGGAGCTGAGCGGGGTCTGCTACGCTTCAGGAAATGTAAGAGCGAGCAGCGCATGCAGGTCTTTAATACGGAGACCGAGATCCACTACTCTGTAACTGAGCTGTAGAGATATTGTTGTCATTGTTGAATATGTTTTGTATTACATGATTATGACCATACTGTCTCTATACTCAGCTCAGTGTGGATCTCTGTCTCCGTATTAAGGACCTGAGTTACACGGTTATGAGCTGTTTACTTTCTCTATGCAAAGACCTAGGCAGAACAGTGTCTGAACTCTAAAGGAAAAATTTAATTTCATAAATATAAAGGTGCTTTTGTTGATTCAGTTGCCCCCAGAAGGGATTGACTGTCAGGAATGAAAGTTGGTGGGTAGGATTGACGTTGCAATACAGGCAAATGATGCAAGTTTCAAATAACGTTAAGCAAGAATGGGCCTTAACGCTGTGCCTGCCTGACTATATAAGGTCGTCCTGTTGCACGTGCTTACCATTCTGTGCTGTCACAAGTCAAGTATGCCTCATAGAAGAGTTCAAAAACAAGTCGAGTAGTTGGAAGAGTTTGAGAGGAGTCGCATCGTAGGGCTCTGGAAAGCAGGATGGTCTTCGACTGAGCGCCATACCGGTCTTGCGGATACTACCATAGCACACTGTTGGTGTGGGCAGGGGATAGAACAGTGGACACACCAGCGATATGAAGGATTCGGGAGACCTACATGAACCACGGAGAGAGAGAGCTGACGAATCGACATGCACAGAGTGACCCCACAGCCACGACTGGAGATGGTTAGGAAGCAGTGATGTCTTCCATGAGTCATCCTGTTAGTGCCAGCGCCATTGGCAGATTCCTGCCAAACGACTACACGACTACATACTCGCGGACCGTTATGACTACTGCTCCTAACACCGCGTCACCGTCACCAAAGACTGCTATGGTGTCAACTGTCATGGAGTGACTCCGAATGGCAGCTGGTTATCTTCAGTGACGAGTCCCGCTTTTTTGGAGACAACCAACTAATCTGTGTGTGGACGATTGTCACTCTACCTCACCCTGTAGTTTGAAAGTGTTCAGTGATATAAAGTAGTCTGGTTTATTTGGAGGACATCATAGTGTGGTATACAATTTTATTTTCAATTGTGAACAGGAAGTAAATATTGTGAACAGGAAGTAAAAACTGTGAACAGGAAGTAAGGCAGTGCCCCTATGGGTTATCAGTAGTCTACTGGTAGGATAGCTGGGCCAGTAGCTTAAAGATTACAGGTTCAAATCCCTAGACTTCCTGTATGGGTTGACTTTAGGGTTTTGGCGCATGGCTTATGATTGATAATGTTGAGTAGAATAGCTTGTTATGAGTAGGGTGTGTAAGTTATCAACACCAGTCTTTTTTGTGATTGGTTTCCTGTCTAGTTCTCAGAGTTCTAACCAGCAGCCTAATGGAGCCTAAACTTGTACTCACTGGGCGAAGACGACTTGCATCAGATGAGAATCTTTCACCCTTCCAAAGCATCATCTAACAAACTTTATGCGCTCTAATTAGTGTCGGAATGTCCCTTGCTAAGGCAATAATAATAATAATAATAATAATCGTATAATAATAAGGCAATTGTGGTGGAAAAGCATCAGCATCTATACTTTTTTCTGAGCCATTCAGGACCTCAAGGACTCAGTCCAGTTTGTAAAGAGTAACAATGTATAAAGCACATATGAGTCTACAGCCTACTGCTCTAGTAAATTAAACATGTAATGGAATAAGATGGTATTGGAATGGAGGACCAAGGTCTTAGGTTAGCTGCCTGAGGTAAATGCTACAACAGAAAAGAAGGTTCAGCCTTCCCAAGGTTTGGATTCGGAGCCGCAGAAGAGTACATGTGGCAGTAGTGCTGTCCACGGTGCTGAAGACCCTTGACTGTAGCCCTGTAGGAGTGCAAATGGGAGCTGTCCTTGGTGCTGAACTATGCTGGCTGTAGTGGTGCTGTCCATGGTGCTGCAATCTCTCCATTTATTCATCCTGCTGAGCTTGAGAACTCCTGCTTCACTCTCTCCGGCCTTTCCTGTGTTTAACCCTTCCTTCCCCTCGTGCCCCTTTTCCATATCTCTAGTGGGTTGTCAGGTACCACAGACAGTAGTCTCCCTGTGAACTTGTTGCCTTTAAATGCACTTATAACAGTGGGCAATGTGCCGATATGAGCGATATGAGTATTCCTTCAATAGCAACGCAGCACTGACTAAAAATCCATAAGACAAGATGAATTACGGTACACTTGCGTCTCCAAATCTTGGGTTAAGGAAAATTAGGGCATGTGTTTATGATTAATAAAGTAGGGACTATAGGAAACGGTACTTTGTAGAATGTGTAAAACTGTAAAACACAATACACATTTATACCCAGTGTGTAACAGGAACTAGAACAGGGTGAAAAATGGAAATCCATATGTTCACCATGGAAGATTTCTCCCTGGGCCATCTTTACCATCTCTAGGGAAACAAAGTCTGCGGTTAAACCACACCCCAAGCAAAAAACACAGCCTGATTTACACAGTCATTTGCATTTTGCATCTCTAATTCAGCTACGTGTGATTAGGGCTGCGAGGGGAATTCTGTGGCATCAAATGGAGAGAATCAGTCACCGGTTCCCTGAACGACTGTTCCCTTTGATAATGTTAACTGGGTAAACAGAGCGCTAGAAAAGCAAGATTACAACAACAGGCTAAAACCAAACGATACACAATTAAGTCTAAGAGGCCAGAAGAAACCCCCTTAGTTAGGAAGGAAGAAACCTTGAGAGGAACCAAGACTCAAACGAGGATCCCATCCTCGTCAGGTCAACACCAAATACAACCAAGCACAGGAGAGGAGCGTTCAGTGTTTGTAGGGTGGAGGAATGAATATCTGGTTGGTCTGTAGTTAAGTAGTTGGGTCATCGGATGGGTCAGCAGGACGGAGGCCAAGCTTCCACAGTGCAGGACAGCCTCCGTGGTGGTTAAAGGCAAGCAGTGGCTCCCAGTCAGAGCAGATGTAGTACCAGCATCAGCCTGCACAGGATGGGCAGCAGTTCAGCTCAGACAGAGAGATCAGACAGACTGTTAGCTCTGACAGACGACCTGAACACACTGTACGGTGTTAACCGAGTGCCACAGTGACTCCGGCAGGCCTGGCTCTTACAGCAGGACATGAGGGCTCCCTGAGAAGACATGAGGGCTCCCTGAGAAGTCAGCGCCCCTCTGCTCCACCAAACCTGAGTGAACATGAAGAGCAGCAGGACCACAGCACCAACACTGCCAGCTTACCCAACACTCTGTGAACTTG